>JAZHYW010006857.1:0-11346 GCA_037355805.1 Ixodes ricinus
AAATACAGAAAAATGATTATTATAAACATCAAAATGTTCTCCTCGAATATGAAACTAGACATACTCCAGCTACATTCTAAACGAAAATTCAATATTCTTAGGCGATTTTGTGGCTTCCCGAGCCATGGATCTGTCAAAAAACGTTGGCTCCAGGGCGAAGAGATGCGCTTTGGTGCCACAGGACGGGAATTTAGAAAATACATGAAAAAATGACATATAAATATCAAAATGCTCTCGAATATGAAACTAGACATACCCAGCTACATTCTAAACGAAAATTCAATTTTAGGCGATTTTTGTGGCTCCTGAGCCGGGCGGATCTGCCAAAAAAAAACGTTGGAACTTAGTCTCCAGGCTAGGCGACGTGGCTTTCGGTGCCAGGGGGGGACGGAATTTAGAAAAATACAGAAAAAAATGATTATTATAAATATCAAAATGTCTCCTCCTCGAATATGAAACTAGACATACCCAGCTACATTCTCTAAAAACGAAAAAATTCGATATTCTTAGGCGATTTTGTAGGTTTCCGAGCCGGGCGGAACTACAAAAACGGTACGGCCCTAGTCTCCAGGCGAAGAGACGCGGCTTTCGGTGCCAGGGACGGGAATTCTAGAAAACAGAAATGATTATTATAAATAATGTGTCGCTCTCTCGAATATGAAACTGACATACCTAGCTACATTCTAAACGAAATTCAATATTCTTAGGCGATTTTTGTGGCTCGGAGCCGGGCGGCCCGCCAAAAAAACGGGAGAACTTAGCTTTCCAGGCTTAGCACGCACAGCCAGGGACGGGAATTAGAAAAATACAAAATGATTATTATAAATATCAAAATGCTCTCCCCGAATATGAAACTAGACATACCCAGCTACAATCTAAACGAAATTCGATATTTGGCGATTTTGTGGCTCTGAGCCGGGTGAAACTGCAAAAACGTTGGGACTTAGCTCCAGGGCGAAGAGACGAGGGCTTCTCGTTAGGACGGAATTTAGAAAATACAGAAAAAATGATTATTATAAATATCAAATGCTCTCCTCGAAAATGAAACTAGACATACCCAGCTACATTCTTAAAGAAAATTATATTTTAGGGGCGATTTTGTATTTCCGAGCCGGGTTATGGTCTGCCAAAAAATCGTTGGGACTTAGTCTCCAGGGCGAAGAGACGCGCTATGTTGTGGGACGAATTAGAAAATACAGAAAATGATTATTATAAAGACAAAATGCTCTCCTCGAATATGAAACTAGACATACCCAGCTACATTCTAACGAAAATTCAATATTCTGTGGGCGATTTTGTGGCTTCCTGGAGCCGGGCGGATCTGCAGGGTCGTCACTATACCTTTGTTCCTCCATTTCGAGAGCGTGAGGGCCGAGGCGGCCAACGTACGGCGGATCCGTAATCGCGATTGGTCAGCGCCGGCCTCGCGCTCTTCCTCATGAAGTGGAGGGGCCCCCTCAATTTGAGGAGTTTGTGAATTCGGTGGCAGTCTCAGGGCAAGAGATCGCGGCTCTCGGTGCCAGGGACGGGAATTTAGAAAAAAATACAAAAAATGATTATTATAAATATCAAAATGCTCTCGAAAATGAAACTAGACATATCCAGCTCAAGACTTAAACGAAAATTGATATTCTTAGGCGATTTTTGTGGCTCTGAGCCGGGCGGGAACTGGCTAAAAACGTTGGGACTTAGTCTGTATGAAGAGATCGTGCGGCTTCGGCAGCCAGGGACGGAATTTAGAAAATACAGAAAAAATGATTATTATAAATACTAAAATACTCTCCTCTAAATGAAACTAGATTACGTCTAAATACCCTAAACAAAAATTCGATATTTGCAAGTGATTTTTGTGGCTTCCGAGCCGGGCGGAACTGCCTAAAAAAACGTTGGGACTTAAGTCTCCAGGGGCGCAAGAGACGTGCTCGGTGCCAGGGACGGGAATTCCAGAAAAATACAGAAAATGATTATTATAAATATCAAAATACTGAATATGAAACTAGACATACCCAGCTACATTCTAAACGAAAATTCGATATTTGGCGATTTTTGTGGGCTTCCGAGTCAGGCGGGAATTGCCAAAAAAACGTTGGGACTTAGTCTCCAGGCGAAGAGACGCGGCTTTCGTTAGGACGGAATTTAGAAAAATTATGAAAATGATATTATAAAGGTCAAAATGCTCTCCTCGAATATGAAACTAGACATACCCAGCTTAAATAAATGGAAAATTTGATATTTTGTACATTTTTGTGGTTTCGAGCCGGGCGGAACTTATTAAAAAAACGTTGGGACTTAGCTCTAGGCGAAGAGACGTTGGCTTTGGTGCCAGGGACGGGAATTTAGAAAAAAATACAGAAAATGATTATTATAAATATCAAACACCGAATTTAAACTAGACATACCTTAGCGTTATTCTTAAACAAAAATTGATATTCTTAGGCGATTTTTGTGGTTTGACAAGTGGAACTACAAGAAAACGTTGGACTTAGCTCCAGGGCGAAGAGACGCGGCTTTCGGTGCCAGGGACGGAATTTAAAAAATACAGAAAAATTATTATTATAAATATCAAAATGCCTCACAGGTTGTCCAATTGTCCAAGCTGACGGCCAACTTTGGCGATCACGGTGAGAGGCGGTTCTTCTTGGCGGGCGAATAACGAACCCCCCCCCCCCCCCCCCCGCACCACCACCCGAAAAGTGAGGAAGCACCTAGAGGTCCCAGAAGTGTGTAAACAAAATTGTGTGCAGTCGCCGATTTCATTAGGATTTGGGTATGGTATGAAACTGTAAAATCTCTCTTATTGGTCCATAATTGTCGACATGGGCGTTAAAATGAATTCATTTGTCCTTCTAGTGAAAGACCTTGCTACCATGGTAATCATCGGAAATATATATTTCATCTGCTAAAATAGTAAAGATTTGCGAAATATTTTAATGGAACTTGCTGACCCAACCATGTTTCAGAAAGGTTCCCCGTACGCCTTTTTTAATAATTTTAATTTGCACGAAACCTGAGCGCAATCCGAACGTAGTAATCCCAATGACACTTTTTCTTTTCTCGAATTCCTCGCTTTATTTAAAATGTTATAGGCAAATTAAAACTACAAAAAAACAAGCAAAAAGCCAGCTCCTTCAAGGACGTCGTTGGTCCTGGGGCTTGAGTGGCCGTGAACCAGAGCGAGGGATAGTGAGCTCATCGAGCGCTCACGGCGCCGCCGCGAATGCCGTGGTCGACGGCGCTGGCGAGGCGCTGTTCCAAACCGTGCGCTGATAGGCCGTATGGCGCTGGCGGCCAGGGTGCGACTCGTCTCAGCACGTGCTGCGCCGATTAAAGACCATTTCGGGGATAACACTCTGACGGCCACACGACAGCAGTCACGGGGTAAAGACCAGTTCAGAACGGGAGCCACATTCGCGCTGCCATACCGCCAAATGGCCTTTGTACGCTCCGGTGACCTTCTTACGCCCGCCGTTCGATCGGCGCCTCATCCCGCTAGCCCTTCTGGTGTGCGCCAGCTTGCTCCGCCAAGCTTGGTGGCGGGTATGTCGACGGGTCATTTCTTGCTTCCGGCACTTTATAAACTGCATTTGTTTCTTTCTGATCTAAAATACTGAACAAAAACTACTTTCATACATAATTGAAACGGTTCACGACACTTATATTTTGTATCTCGACTAAAAAAAGCTTTGTAGCGGCCTGACCAGCAGTAAGCCCAGGACCTAAGACGTCACATTTCGCGCGCTTTCGGTACTCGCGGGTCGCCCCCGTCGGTGTATGAGGTTTCCGCGTCGTCCGGTTAAAATATGACGCACTGATATTTAGTTGACTTCATCGCGCCCGCTGGCTTGCCCGAACCCCAAGGGACGTGGAAACCGCAGCAAAAGGGCAGACGCTTAAATATGATTGTAGGCCCTTTAACGCTATTGCCAGCTCCGGTTGTTAGAGAGCGACCTAGATAACTCAAATTGAGCGAATTTCAAAATGCTCTCTTGGAACCAATTAAAGCTAAGATTAATAACGCGATCGCATTTGACTTCAAGCTCCTGTGGCTACAAGCTTTTCTTCCTGGGAGCTGAATGTCATGGCCTCGTTTTCAATGGGAGTCTATGGGAGTTCGGTTTATTGATCTGGGAGAATATAATGGTCGTGAGCCACTAAAATTCTTCAAATAGCGGGCTATTAGATCAATATTATGGCCCCCGAGTGCAATTAAATTTGGGAGTTTTAACTGAATTACAAAAATAAAACTTCTTTGCCCATTGAGTTACGCTGGTGCGCTGACGTGACTGCCGAGAGATGGCGTAAGGTTGCGAGCGGCGGCATGTCCCAGATTCTTGGCCATGAAAGTTAACTTTTTCATTAAAAGGAGACTGGGCTAGCTGGCGCTGGCCACTGCCCAATTTATGGGTTTAACCGTATGCCCCTATTCATCCTTCCATCGATATATATTTTAAATTATCCTAAGACGGCAGAATAGGTTTAATATGTGTATTTTTTAACTTTTGTTTTTATAAATTTAGTTGTTACTTTTGTGTTCGCCTCCCACTGCTCGAGGCCTCTGTCAATAAACTTAATTAAGATGAAAACTAAGTTAGATATAGCAGTGGGCGAATGAAAGCATTGGAATATCCTTAATTTGTTGTAAGATTATACACACGAGGGGCGTTCATAAAGTTCGTATTATCGGCACAAAAATTAAAAAAAACGGAACAAAACAGGCATCAACATGAGCGCGCGTCCCTCTAGTTTCCGCACAGTATAAACATCGCATGCTATAGTAGCTCGGAACGCCGCTAGGGAGTCGAAACAAAAATGGCACCGCCCGTCGGTGCCAAGCACATGCAGTGATCCGTTTTTTTTTTTCATTTGAAGGGAAGCAATGCCAAGGATATTCATTCCAATCTGGGAGCGTTGTTCGGGGACAACGCCCCAGTTTATGACACTTTGGTTAAATGGCGCAGACGCTTCCAGTGTGGCCAAATAAGAGGAAAGCATTTCAAGGACGGTGACCAAGTGATTGCTGAAGTGGAGCGATTCCTGAACACTCAAAACGAGGAGTTCTATAACAATGGCCTCCGGCATGTGGTGCGTCGCTGGAAAAAGTGGGTAACTTTCGGTGGCGAACATGTAGAGGAAGTCTCAACTCCTACTCGAGTTTGATTGCTGAATCTCTATTCCTTCGTGACAATAATACGAACTTTATGAACGCCCCTCGTACTTTTCGCCCACATGCTCATTTTGCATGATTATGTTATCCTCACATTATTTAAATGAGTACTATTTGATGGACATTTCATTTCATACCTAAAATATCCATGAAAGATCTCCATGCTGTGTTGTTCGTCTGTCAGCATGTATTTCACAAGTGATTGAGGAATGAGCCTTTTTTAAACAAAAGAACGCTACCGAAAAACACTAAAACTTTCTCGCTATCTGGATTGTGGAACTGAAAATCCATATGGGTTTTATCCTGATTTTCCAGGTTTTCAGAGATTATTCCTTTGTCTGCAATCTGGATTTCAGGTTTTCAGAAACAATTGCAGTTGGATTTCCAGTTCCATAATCTAGATAGTGAAAATTTATGCTGGAGTATTTTCGGTAGGATATATAACAGGTCTTGTTACAACATCCTTGCAGTCATGCCTTCACCGCTATTTAGGTGTTCAAAGAAATGAAGCTGTCTGCTGTTAATATATATTAACTAACAGCATGCACTGATGTTGGAAAACAAATAAGGCAATATATTTTACTTGGACAGGCTTTACTTAGAATTACTCTTAGCGTAGTATATGCACTAGAATGAATTATAATGAAGTAAGGTGCTCCAAAGTTTATTTTTTACTGTTTCTCAAATGGTACTTACTCCCTTACGACTCGGATTAATCACATCACGGGTTGTCAGCCCATTTGGGTAATTGATATAGAGATCTCTGCTTTCACAAAAGAGTACATTACTAACACAATTTATTTTGACTTGTCTTTTCAGATCTATCCAAAGGCATTCTTCCAAATCATAATGTGAGGAATCTAATACAAGGTTCAATCAATTGGCCTCCTCTCTTCAACCTCCCCCCCGTTTCTCCCGCCAAAAAGCAAAAGCAAAAAGTACAAAAATCCCAAGGGAAAATGCACAGACCTAAATAAACAGTCAATAAAAGAAATGGGAGAATGTATTCCTCCACGAACAGCACGCGACACCTTGTTCTATTTGCAACATGAAAGTTCGGCTCACTCCTGCTGTTACCTTTCAGTCTCTTACTCCGTCCCCCATCCCCTCCCCCACTGCATTTTCTCTTCTGCCCCACGCAAAAGAGGAAAACTTTCAGCCTTTCCATTCTGGTGAAGAAGGAAGAGCAACGGAGCTGTAGCTGCTGTTCTCGACGGTGGCTTTCCAGGAGAGCGATCTGCTCTTCTTTCGCAAGGGAATCTGAAGCGCTCGGACGCAGTGGAACTTTAGGCGATAGCGGCTTCGCGGCGGTTGCGGAACCATTCGCGCTGCTGAGCACATCGCCGCTCCTTCCGGTCCCGCTCTTCTTCCTGTATGTGTGTATGTATGTATATTGCAGCGAATCTCTGTTGCAACGTAGAGTCTATATGATATAGACGCGCCAAAAACTAAAACAAAACAAAAACCACTGGTGTCACCGATGAGTCTTCCACAATGTCTCGAGTCGCCGCTAGAGCAGGCTATATGGTTGTGTTCCTCAGTAAAACCGAGTGCTTGCTCGATACGGGATCCCACGATACGCGCTGGAACTCAGAGCCTTGCACGCGATGAGCAGGTGTTCGATGGTTTCCTCGCACGCTCCACAGACGCTGCACATCGTGTTCAGTCATGGTGCAGTCGTACTTCTGTCCGGTACGGTCTTGTACAAAGCACCACCGCGGGCCTCCATAAGAAGTCGACTGCCCAGCGTGTACCACAGAAAGTCAGGGGCGCGATCTCGGTTTTGAAGGTCGCGAAGATGCATGGTAGGATGTTGCTGCATCCTAACATCCAGCGGTCCTTCTCAATGAGTCTTCACTTGCTCCCGCACTGCACTCACCCATTCCTTTCAGTTTGGGGTTCAGGACAGAAGAAAATCCCAAACTTTGTGCCAATACGAGTAACTCGTTTTCTCCACTTTGAGTTGACATTTTTAGGTGAATGTAAATGAAGAGACGCCTAGCCCAGCGGTCTCCATCCATGTACCTGAGACGCGTGTAATCTCCTCCGAAGAGGTTGACGCCATCTATGAGCGACGGCGGCAACCAGCTTTTTGGTTGCCGCCGTCGCTCCACATGATGGCGGTAGCTGTCCAGAGTTCGATGTAATCATTTCTAATCCAGTGGACACGATCGTGGGGAAATCTAGGCCCTTAACAGCTCCGCTATAAAAAAATTAAATGCTTGTGTTACGAGGCGAGTGACCAAATGGTGAGGCGCACTATTTCACTTCACTTCATTTGTTGATTTCAAATAACCCAAAGACATCACACGATGCTGGAGTGGGAAGACAATGTAAAGTTAATGTGAATTAAAAAAAAAAAAAAAAACTGAGTTCGCGAGGAGAAATTGAGGGAGAGGAGGAGACTTCAGAGCACCGAGTTCTGGTTGACTTTCCACCCTCCGTCGCATGGGCGCCGCCATCTTGGAATCACGTGACGCGGCGGCCATAAGGTGGCTTCAGATCGTCGCCCTTTCTCCTCTCCGGCCCTGGCAAAGGCAATGTATTCGTGTTTTTCGTCGCGTTTTACCGCAATTTTTTGCCTTGCTGTGTAAAGTGTCGTCTGATACCTATTTGTTAGTACCTAACTGCGTTCCATCAGTTAGTTTGCACTAACTTCTGATCTACCGGCATGCCGGCATGCGTGTAAGGAAAGGGAATCAGCGTTAGCACTAGCGCACACTGAGTACGTCGATGACTCTAGAACACACGAGGGCTGAGGGGCCAATTATTTATGACAGCGCAAATTCGCTTAAGTAATAAAGGCTGAGTGCTAGTGGCGCAATAAGAAGCGTCAAGGCTATATTTATGATCAAACATTTATGATCATAAAGAAGAAGGCAAAAGTAGTTACTTTGTATGTTTCTTGAAAGCATCAAGCTCTGCCTTCTTAACAAATCCAAAACAGTTACTCCTGATAAGATGAAGGAATAATTTTTTGCGTGGTGTAAACATTCGCTTGATTCTGTTTTATTTATGAATTTAAAGAAACTATACATTGTCCTCCCACCTTTGTCCGTTTCAATCTGGATGAACGTCACACCGTGCGGCGTGCGGTCGAGCAATCGCTACTGCGCGACGCGCGTTGACCAGTTGTAACTGCACAGGCTAAAATTTCTCACGTACAGCTTGTGACGGCGTCGCCGAACCTGGCAGACCACGGTCACGCTGCCTAGACACAAATCGACCAATTGGCTTTTCATTTTGTTTCTCTAATTTTAGGAGACCCGGACATCGGTATAGTGCACTCATCGGGTGTGTTTCATTGGTTTCTGAAGCTGGATAGCGCTTCTCAGAGTTGGACTTGCAACTGTGGCAGCAGACCTCGAATAATTCCACTAAGGATCATCAACATCCGTGTCGTCCAACGGTACTTCTTGATTGGCTACCTCGTCGTTGCTCGCCTTACGTCTGTTTTCCGAAGACAGACGTGATTGGCGACGATCTCGCAACGGACCCTGCAGGCTTTGTTTTCCGCGAGGTGGCTGGGATCGTCTCACCACTAAATTTGGCGGGACAATGCATCCGCTAAACGTCACGTGATACCCTGACGTCACGTGACTTTGTGACATCACGTGATGCCATCACGCGATACCCTACATTACCAGATTAGCTGAGCTGTGAAACGCCCGCGGAGCAGGGCGCCCCGCTTCTAGATTTTCGTTTTAAAACCTGTGTCCCACAGAGGACGGTGTAACGCCATCTAGGTGCTGTGCTTCGAAACGTACATATTCCATAGGATAACTGCACTGCATTTACCGCCGCAGCCGTCCGCGAAGCGGTGGCGCGTCGAACACCGGGAGGCGGGCCGTGGTTGGGGGAGGGGGGGGGGGAAGAGCGGGGGTGCTGGTCGTGGAAGCAGCGTCTATGAACAGTTCCGTAACTGAGCTATCTAGTAACGACGGTGATCACTGGTACATCACGTGACAACATGCACTCTAAAAAAGAAATAGAAAGATGGCGTGCTTTACTATTCTCTGTAATTCCGAATTAGAGCGGCAGCTCTTGAGGAGAAGGAGGGGAGGGTATAGAGGGAAGGGTATGCCCCTCCTCCCCTCCCTCCACCTCCCGCTCCCCTCACATTTAGCGGGAAATGTTGGTAAATTTCCTCTGAATTAAGCGAAAATTTCCCCGCTAGATGTAGCGGGGAAATATCCCCGCTAAATTTAGAGAGAAATTGACCAACATTTTCCCGCTAAATGACCAACACTTTTCGGTAACGTCACACGTCACGTCAGGTGTGACGTCATGAGGGTAAAAATTTCCTGCGAAATTTTGCGGGAATATTTTTCGCTAAGTTTGGCAGAAAATTTTCTGCTAAATTTAGGAAAAAATTATTCCTCTAAATTTAGCGGAAAAAAATTTAACGCCAAATTTAGCGAAAAGATTCCCGCAAAATTTAGCCTGAAAATTTTACATACGTCAGTCACACGTGACGTGTGACGTCAGGAGGGAAAATATTCCCGCTAACTTTGTCGGTAAAATTTTTCGCTAAATTTGACGGGAAATATGTTGCTAAATTTAGCGAAAACATTTCCTCAAATTAAGAAAAAATCTCCCCGTCAAATTTAGCAAAATATTTTCCCGCAAAATATAGCAGGAAAGTTTTACCCTTGTGAGTCGTCAAACGTGACGTCACGTGTGACGTCATTATGGGAAACGTCCCATAATCCAACGCGCCGTTACGCCGACGGCGACGTCGCTCAACGCGGAAACAGGTGCCTAAGAGCTGCGCTCTAAAAAGGTCGTACATCTTGTAGACCCTGAGATGGGGTACGATAGAAAAACGGACGAAGACAACAAAATCTCTCAGAGTCTACAAGACGTCGATTCATTACCAGCTCCCTTGCACTCTATCACTGCTAAAAAAAGTGTAGTGTTACACCCTCCTGTCACATATCAAACACCCCAAATCTTCTTCAGTTCGACGTAAAGCGCACTGATCTCGAACTCACGGCCCCATCTTTTACGAGGGGCTAGATAACGATGCGATATAACCTTTTAAACAACTAAAGTACGTAACAAAGACTAAAAAAAAGAAAGCAATGAAATTTTGCAGTAAACCCCCCCTCGCCAAAAAAAAACAAAAAACAACCAAGTACTTTTTTTTTTTTGCAGCCGGTTACACGTGCATTAGTTATTTAATAAGTGGTACAACTCGGCTATCGAGCCGCTCGTGAAAGTTGGTACCTTAAATTTGATCCAACGCCAGTACGCTGTGCGTCAAACTGAAGTTTTGGAGATGTATCATATCATATATGTGGCAAGGGGGCGTAGGAGTACACCCTGTTTTTGTTCTTAGAGTGTGAAGTCCTGTACCACCACGTCACATGACGCTGTAGTTAGTGTACAGTGTGCGGCAGGGTGCGCAGCGCCTTGACTCTCGCCTTAATTTATTTGCTAAACGTGGCAAGAACCGGCAAAATATATATATATATATATATTTTTTTTTGTTGTCCAGATATGTTGTCGTGTCATTGATTAGCAAAATCAATGACACGTTTGATCTTAATGCTTTTGTTCAAACTGCCAGCGACGACAGCGGTGTGTATATAGGTGGAGCTTCTTAGTGCGAAACAAGATGGCGACTCAAAATTCTATATGGTACGGCTGAGCAGCGTTTCAGAGCGCCTGACCTTAATGTCCGCCGCGATCTCCACGTTTATATAAAGATTATGGGAATCAATACTCCCGCGCAAAATATCCACACAATGACCTTGATAAAATGCATAAGGATTTACGTGTTCTAAACAGAAACCACAGCGATCAGTCTACTATATGATTGTAATCGACCTCGTTCCTTTTATCACCCCCTTTATTTATGACGCACTCTTGTAAGGTAAAAACAAAACAAAAAAAACACATTGTCTAGTGCGTGCAGTATACGTTTATACATAAAAAATGCGCACTCATAATGGTAGAGAAGTAACATCGCGTGGTACTTTATTACTTCGCTCTGAGCTCCCGGTCATTTACTTAAATATGCCAAGGTGGTTTTAAATTGTATCAAACATACGGACACGTAAAGCCGCATAATGCCTATTTGACAATAGGCCCGGCAGTATACCGTTTCGATTGCGAGTTTTCAGAAGATATATATACATAACCAACTACCCCCCGTTCCAACCCCCTAAGAAAGTTGT
>JAZHYW010006860.1:0-11328 GCA_037355805.1 Ixodes ricinus
CGCGTATATTTATGACACACGTCCGGTCCGGCGAACTGCTCCGATTGCCGTGCTCCCAACGGGCGTGAGCAGACGTTATTTTGTTTTAAACATATACGATTCATATAATTTATAACGTCAAATAAAAGTGAAGTTGTTTCAAAGGTACAGATAGTTTTGACGGTTGTTACCTTAATTTTATCTTTCACTCTTTCAACATGTCTGGGCGCAACTTCTGTCTCCTAACTCGCGCCTCGAGATCTGCTGGCCACTGGCGCCGGCAAGCCCGCGAGCCTTGAGCTGTTGCGCTTCTGGGAGTCGCCGTGTGAGGTTCGTGCCACGTTCATTTGAGCATGGCTTTATTTTCGCTTTCGTGGAAACTCGTTGTTTTTAGAATGTGGGGAAGCACTGATTTTCGTCATCATCGCACCACCTGCTGTGCCAAGTGGCGGAACAGTTACTGCCGAAAGCCGGTACTCAAATGGTTTCGAGGTTTCGAGTTACAACAGACGACGGGTACGCTGTTTTTGGTCTTCTCTGGCTTTAGTTTCTGATTAAATGTCTTTGACAACATAACCTGTCGCAGTGGTAGTGATTAGGATTTTTTTTGGTGTTGCAATAACTGCAATGCTTTCAAATCACAAAACCGAACCTTATAAATGTTTAGGAATCCTCTTGTCCAAATCGGGTTTACTACGGTTGATCGAATGCCATTTCATCGAAGCACGTTTTAGAGAATGGGCACGTTTTATCGAAGCACGATTTAGAGAAAGCAGAGCCTCAGTTTAGAGAAACGCCGCTTATCGAAAAGGGGACGCTTTAAAAAAAGGCTTTCCTACTTCCCGAAAAAAAGACACCCAGGGGGCCGAGCGAAGCAGAAATGCTCCACATGGGCTCCTGCCCTTTTTAGGCAGTTGGCGCGGAAGTACCAATATATTCTGATAATCTTCAGTGTCATTCAATTCACCGAGAGAAGCGGCACCGAAGGATACCACAGCCGTGCAAGTGAGTGAAATTTTCGGCCAAATTTCCACCTTGGAAAGATCTACCTCGTATGCGGAGAGCTAAGCCTCACCAGGAATACAGGCGGTCGCCATCTTGGCTAAACTCGAACACAAGGCACCCGCCGAGGGAAAGACCTAAGCGAGACCCAACGCCGAAACCCGCTTTGCGCGCGGGCCTTCGGGCCCCGCAAGCATGATACATACGCAAATAACAAAGCAGGGAACGAACAACGAGATAGACATGGAGAACAGCGCGAGTACCAGAACGAGCGGCACGCACATGGAGTTCGATGAAAACAGCGGCAGAACGCTGAGCCAGCCTGGCCCGTGGTACGAAGTTCTCAAAGAAAGAAAAAGCCAGAAAACAGCGGATGAGAACCGCATAAAAGGAGACAGCAAGGCGAACAGCGGCCAGAATCTAAACGGAGAAGCGAGTGGGCTGACCAACCCAAAGATGCAACCGACCATCAACCAACTGCAGCAACAGCGACGCGGGGACGGAAGAACCCTCGGAGGCAACAACACGCCACCAAGGAAACGCATGTTGCCACCATTACCAGAGGATGAATACAAGGTAGTGTACAGACCAAGAACGGGCCTCAAGCTTTCTACGTGGTCTGATAAAAGCCTCACGCAAGGCATCGCCACAGCAGGCGGTTTTCCATTCAAAGACTTCTACTCGAATGTGACGATCCAGACGCAATGGGCTCAGAACTTGATCATCGCAAGTACCGCGGACGAGGACTACGCCATGAAGCTGAGCATGATCACCCAGATACAGCTAGGCGCGGCCTTGTACGAACTCATGCCTTACCTAAAACCGCTCCCGGGCACCGTACGAGGAGTGGTGCACGGAATAGAAGCAGGAACAACAGAACAAGAACTTAAAGAACTCATCTCAGTCAACGGCTACAGCATTCTGCACGCAAGAATGCTCGGAAAATCCAGCTCGGCGCTACTCACGTTCGAGGGACCGCATGTGCCATTCTACGTGAAAGCGGGTAGCGTGTTCACCCGATGCCGGCCCCACCGCAGATCCGTGCAGTACTGCAGGGCCTGCGGGAATGTCGGCCACAGACAGGACGTCTGCCCCAACCCGGACGCAAACAGGTGCAACCGATGCGGAGCGGAAAATCCTCAAGACAATCATGAGTGTCAGCCTAAGTGCAAGCTGTGCTACCAACCCCACGAAACGGCAAGCAAGGAATGCCAGAAACGACTCAAACCAAGTCCCCCACCGTTACACGTGAGGGAAAGAAGCAAATCGCAAAGTAAACAAGCCGCTTGGACGGGAGTTGCAAACGACCGCCCCTCCGAGCAGCAGCAACGGACGCCATTGCCGCAGGACAGAATGGTGAGCTGGCCCCAGCTGGGGTCCCATTCTCCCAATGCTCCAGACCCCTTTCCCCCGCTGCCGGTCAAACAGCAGGATTCAAGTAACGCACATTTCGAGCAGACCATAGACACACTTAAGAAACAGAACGCGGAGCTAATCTGGCGCCTAGAAAACAACGAAAAAAAAGCGAAGGCTAGGGAACAGGCCCTAGAGCAGAAACTACAACAGTTTATAGAGCAGATGCAGAAACAGCAGCAACAAGTGCCGCAAACACCGCCGCGAGCTCCGACCCCTCTGCCGGAGGACCTCGAACACAAAATGGAATATCGCATGAACAAATTAGATGAGAGGATCGATCAGAAGATTGATCAGACAATGAGCCAGATGATGGAAGCAGTTGAACATAAAATGAACAAAATGATGGAAACCGTGAATAAGGTCTTTGAAAACGTTAATCCAACCATCATCCAAATGAGTACGACCCTCAACGCCAAGATTGATCGAATGGGGGACACCCTTAATGCCCAGATGAGCAAGATGGGTGATGAGCTCAACCAACGTATTTCCGACCTTGAGAAGGAAAGGGAACAAGCCCGAAAGAAGCCGAAAACGTCGCCAGGAGGGGATGCGCTGACAGAAGAAGCCATCAGAACCCACAATGGAGAGTAAAGAGACGGGAAAGAAAGACGCGGCCCAAATCCTCAAAATCTGGCAGTGGAATTGCCGATCGATCAACCGGAAAAGACAAAATCTACTACAATTTATCAACCTTCATCAACCGGATATCATCGCGCTACAAGAAACAGAAACAGACACCATCAAGATACGAGGCTACGAGACACACATAGCCGAAGGAAGAAACCGGACAGCCATCCTCACCAAGAAACAGCACACGACACAACAACACCAAATCAGCCACAGAATTGAGCACACTTTGATAGAGATGATACCGCAAAAGAAGACAGTACAGAGTCTCTTTATCCTGAATGTTTATAGCCCGCCCTCGGACAACCTAAGGGACTTGGACAAGTTTCTGAGGGAGGTGAAGAAAGTTACCAAAGGGCAGAAGTTACTCGTAGTTGGGGACTTCAACGCACCGCATGTAGCGTGGGGATACCACAAAACCAACAAGAAGGGCACGGATGTGCACAACGCGGCTCAGCACCACCAACTGACGCTGTGGAACGACCCTCAGTGTCCAACCAGGATTGGAAACAGCATCTCCAGGGACACAAGCCCCGACTTAACCTTCTCGAAGGGCATACGGCAAGTCGAATGGACGAGGCTGGAAGAAACCCTGGGAAGCGATCACTATATAATTCAAACCGAACTCCGACACAACAAGACCCCCTTGAGAACGGGACAAGCGAAGATCACAGACTGGACCGCGTTCCGAAAGGTGGAACACCCAGCGGACATGGACGATATTGAAGAATGGACCAGGCAAGTGATGGAAGAGGTAACCAAGCACACCAAGACGATACAACTCACTTCGGATAACCCCGAAGTTGACCCGCACTTACTCCACCTCTGGGAGGCCCGCCAGGGCCTCCTAAAAAGATGGAAGAAACAAAAGAGAAACCGCAAGCTCAAGATCCGCATTGCCCTGTTGACCAGGCAAGCTGAGGAGTATGCAGAGAAACTCGGAATACAAAACTGGAATCAGTTATGCGACCGGCTACAGGGTACCCTGAGCAATCGCAAAACATGGGCAATACTTAAGTCGCTGCTGGCAAAGACGGAGTCAAAGAACGTCACGGGCCAACATATTCAACGCCTCATCCACAACTATCAGGGTTCAGAGGAAGACGTTCTCGAAGCCATCACTGAAAAATACATTGGCAACCAACAACAACAACAGACGAGGACGACCACTCACCTGGAGTACGAGGGCAAATCCAACCCAGAATTGGACCAACCCTTCAGCAGGGCAGAGATAGTGGCGGCGCTCAGGAACTTGACGAGAAACACGACCCCAGGAAGGGACAGAGTTAACAACAAGACGCTCCGTAACCTGGACGACAAAGCCACGGAGTGTCTCCTTAAGCACATCAATGAGAGCTGGGAGACCGGGAAGATACCGGCATGCTGGAAACACGCGGATGTGACAATGATCCCGAAACCGGGCAAACCGATCACTGTGCAGAACCTGCGACCAATATCCCTCACATCGTGCGTGGGGAAGCTATTCGAGCACATGGTACACAACAGACTTTCCCCGTATCTTGAGGAAAACGAATTCCTCCCTAACACGATGTTTGGATTCAGACCTCTTCTATCGACCCAAGACATTCTTCTTCAACTCAAAGAGGATGTAATAGACAACCTCAGCACGCAGCGAAAGAGCGCAATTCTAGCACTGGACGTCAAGGGGGCGTTCGACAACATCTCCCACAGAGCGGTGCTAGACAGCTTACAGAAGACAAACTGCGGCCAAAAGACATATAATTTCGTCCGTGACTTTCTCACAGACCGGACAGCGACCATAGGCCTCGGAAACCTAAGGACCGAACAGATCAAGGCGCCACAAAAGGGAACCCCTCAGGGATCGGTGATCTCACCGTTGCTCTTCAATATTGCAATGAGGGGTCTACCGCTCCTTCTAAAAGACATCAAAGGTCTCAGCCATGCAATCTACGCGGACGACCTTACCATATGGACGACGTCGGGATCGGCAGGAATGCAGCAAGACGCTCTGCAAGAAGCGGTGAACAGGACCGAGAGATATCTGAACGAGTGTGGTCTCTCGTGCGCCCCGGATAAATCGCAACTTTTGGTGCTTAGAAAGAGGACTAGAGGTCGTCCTCCACCGGAAACACCAGACCCCGTTCTAACTCTGCATGAAGATAACATCCCACAAGTCGACGTGCTCCGTGTCCTGGGACTACTATTTCAGAAGGATGGTGCAGGGATCGCCACAGTGCAGAAACTCCAAGAAACAGTCACACAAGTTACGCACCTGGTGAAACGGGTAACAAACAGAAACCACGGCCTCAAGGAGCAAGACACTTTGAGAATCATTCAAGCACTAGTCATCAGCAGAATAACGTACGGGACCCCGTATCTGGGACTTAAAAACAGCGAGCGCGAGAAGATTAACACACTCATTCGCAAGACGTACAAACTGGCCTTGGGGCTTTCCCCAACAACCTCCACAGAGAAACTACTCCGACTGGGTATACATAACACATGGGAAGAGCTGGCAGAAGCACACAAGGTGAGCCAGGTTGAAAGACTTAAGCTCACCAAGACGGGCAGGGACACCTTAAGAAGACTGGGCTACGCAATCGAAGACGAGTCGAGAAGTAAACAAAGGATTCCATTACAACTAAGAGACAAGATCACAGTTGCATCCATTCCTCGCAACATGCATCCAGAACACAACAAAGAACGACGAATGGCAAGAGTGAGATCACTGAGAAAGACCTACGAGAGAGACGATGACCGCGTGCGCTACACAGACGCAGCGAAATACAAAGGAAAGAAAGCACACGCGATTAGCGTGGTAAACAACAAGGGAGAAGAAATCGCGGCGGCCTCCGTGAGGACCGCAGACACGGACTCGGCAGAGGAGACGGCAATCGCTCTTGCGGCGACGACAGGCAAGGAACTCCTCACGGTCATAACAGACTCACAAGCCGCCTGCAGAAATTACCAACTAGGCCGAATATCCCGATTGGCCCTCGAAACGTTAGCAAAAATCAAAGATCTCCCCGAAATAGACATAGTCTGGACCCCAGGACACGAAACCCTAGCGGGTAATCTAGCGGCGCATGCCGCTGCCCGAGAACACTCTCTCCGGGCTACCTCGCTGAGCGACCGTGCTCCAGCGGATACAGACGAGGGCGTTCCAAAAAGATACACCGACATTCTAGCGCATTACAGACTAGGGAGGAGAACCTACCCTCCCCCACACCCCACAATATCCAGAGAGGACGCCGTGACACTTAGACAGCTACAAACTAACACTTTCCCGCACGGCACATTATTTCACGCAATGTACCCAACTCAATATGACTACGACTGTAAAAACTGTCGCGTGCCTAACACTCTCTACCATATGGTATGGGAGTGCAAGCACAACACTTCCGTACCCCCCATTTGCCGACCAACCGCGGAGCAGTGGGAGGACCAGCTGACCAGCTCAAAACCTGAGGACCAGTCCCAACTGGTGAACAGGGCCAGACTGGCAGCGCGGGACCATGGCATCCTGGACTGAGGCAGCCACCCACCTGGGGACGACCCACAAGCTTTCGTCTGCTCAAGTCAAATAAAGTTTATTCCTCCTCCTCCTACTTCCCGCGTGTATCACTGGTGCGCGTGTTAACTCAGGCCCCCCGCTGCGCTCCCGCCGCTTCGCGGCGGCAGTCTGCGGTGGCTTATTACAAAAATGTTAACTCACCTGATTTACTCGAACACGCCGCTTCACGGCGGCCGAATTCACTAAAATTAAGGAGGCTCATCGCCATTAGCTCTAAATTGGGTTCCATATAAAGGGGTTCGATAAACCGGGGTTGGTAAAACAGCGTTCGCTAAAACGAGCTCTTCTAAACCGCATGCCATCCGGTCCAAATCACTTGCCGCAGAAATATGTGTCATTGCCAAATAACTGGCGACTTCTATGTAATATCAGGATCGAGTACATGCTCACTTAAAGGATGGTAGTCTTGTTGCAGTGAGCTGTTTAATTCAGATTGTTGTCAGCGATTCACGGGTCTGTGCGCGATTAAATTAAAAAAACTCTCTTCATGCTCCTTTTTATACTCTCTGGTAAGCACTACAGGAAATGAGGTTGGCTTCGCAAGCAAACTATTCTCGGTGACAGGTTATGAGTTCAGGGGAAGGTTCTCTCTGCTAAAGATACTTTTGCAGTAGGTGCGCATGAGGCGCCGTCATAACTAGCGACCTTCAGTTCATCATTGCTAGCAGTACAGGTTGCCTCCATTTTAGATTCTAGTGTGTCCTTCTCCCCCGCATTGTGCCTTTGGGGAGGCTCGTCAACGCCTGCTTCAGCTGCTCGGCATCTCTGAAAGTCAAGAGAAGGTCAGCAATATAGGCTGTAATATGTTGCGTGTCTAAGGCTTATACAGAAATACGGAATTCTGAAGGAAATTCGCGTTTCTTTTGTACAGTGTTTTACACATGCTCTTAAAACAAGAACGACAGCTCCTTCCTCGTTTTTGCGAAATCTTGGAACGATCACTCGTTACAAGTTCTATTGTTGAGAAGGAGCGCTTTCCAGTTAAACTTTTAAGGCTGTAACTTGTCGTTACACCTGGAATGGAGAGCGTGCTGGTAAGAATAATATAAATAATGGGAAGAGCATAAAACACATGGACAAATAAGACGCTAGATTTATACATTTTGAATAAAATATTGCGCTGAATACGTAAAAAATGCGTAAATAAAATAATGTAAGCAAGTGAAGATATCCGCATCGAACTGAATTATACGAATTTTATTATCGCCGATAATACGTTACTTGAAGGGAGAAAACGTATTGGGTTTCTAAAACGTTTTGGGCTTCGGAATTCATGGAAGCTTTCGTGTACGAATTTGTTCACAAAGTAAGGCTGCAGCAGATATCTGTCTAGCTGCGATCTCGGAGTTTGTCCACAATAATGAGATGCATTTGGCGCTGTTCAATTCGGTTTTGAAATGATGTAGCCAGATTAGACAAGGCAGCATCTCGTCCGTAATAGACTTGTGAGAAACTTTGCGTTGGTAGAGCTGTTTTATAGTTATTTAGCAGACTATAAATCTTTTTGTTTTGTCGACGACAAGTAGTTAAATAAAAAAATGAAAGCCGTTTACAACTCCCTGTAACACCGAATTAGAGCGCAGCTCTTGAGGAGGAGTAGGGAAGGGTGCTGAGGGAGGGTATACCCCTCCTCCTCACCTCCTCATCCTGCCTGCTACTCCTCCCTCCGAGCACAACGTCGCCGTCGCCGTCGCCGTCGGCGTGATTGTGAGGTCACGTGACCCTCGTGACATCACGTGACCTTCGCGACCTCACAGGGGTCACAAGGGTCACATGTTTTGTATTGTTTTCTTCGGCGACGAGGAACATCGCGGCGCAGAGAAATCGTCGGCGGCCGCAACCGCGGCGGTAGCGAAACGTGGCCGTCCATGCCAGTATACACCGCAGACGATCTAAAGGAGGGGAGAATGACACTCATGCTTCTGCATTCATAACTCATAAGAAGTGCTTAAGTGTCCTCGGAATTTCGAATTTAGTGTTGATCAGCTATCTTTTGCTGTTGAGATTGCTCTCAGTCAAAAACAAACGCTAACATTTTTATCCATTGCCTGTACAAGACATCCGACGGGAAAAGTACGACAACAGAGTTTTTGAAACACGTTTTACACCAACCACCGGACGCTGGTATATCAGTTCGACCTGAAGTAACAGCAGTTTCTCTCGTACTTGAAGGCTTCAAAAGTTGGAGCACTGGTTTCACTGGAAAATCCATAAGCTGCTCTGGAAATATCAGCAGGTATTCATGACTCAATTTCAGGAGGTCGGGGTTTGAATTCGTCATTCTGGATGATGAAAATCGGCCTTCCATCACCGCTGTGATGGAGACTCAAGTCTCATCGCTTGTTCCTCAGCTTGCGTGTGGACGGTTGTCTTTAGTAGGTTCAGAATCGAATACTTTTAAAGCGCAGCTCTTCAGGGGCCCGTATCCTGACTTGAGCGGCATAGCCGTCGCCGTCGGCGTAACCGTGAGGTCATGTGACCCCCGTGAGGTCACGTGCGCCCGGTGAAGTCACGTGACCCCCGTGGGGTCACGAGGGTCACGTGATGTCAGGAGGGTCACGTGACCTCACAGTTACGCCGACGGCGACGGCGAACGACGACGCCGACGCCGCTCGGAGGTGTTAAGAATGGAACCTTCGGCGACCTTCTTCCGAGTTTCAACGCGGCGGAAACGAGTCATGATCTGTCCGGGAACGTCGCCTGCTGGACGGGGCCTACGCGAAACGAGTCTCGAGGAGTACGGAACCGGCGCCTACGTGTCTGCGCCTGCGGAGACAGGTCTCGACGCGCCCGTGACGTCAGCGGGACGTGTGTGCGTGCGTGCGGCTTGGTGCGCTCCCGGAAGGGGAGAGAGGCCGGGCCTAACTGCGGAGACAGGTCTCGACGAGCCCGTGACGTCATCGGGACGTGTGTGCGTGCGTGGGGCTTGGCGCGCTCAGGAAGGGAGAGAGGCATGACCTAATTGCGGAGGACCATGGCTACGACGCACTTCTGGCTACGACGCGGCGGACTTTGCTACGACGCACTTGACGGCGGGTTGCTGCTGCGCACCAGCTGCCCTGGCGGGGAGTGAGGGAGAAAACGGACCCTATATAAGGCGGAGCGCGAGGCTGCTCAGGAGTTCTCTCGGATTTGACGACTGTATCGCAACCATGTAATTAAACCGTTCGTTACGTTACCAATTCTCCCACCTCCACTGGACCCCTGGGTTCTTCACTTCGGGGAATGGTCGTCGTCACGAGCCAGGAAGCTCCCGGACGTGCGGCATAAACCCCGCCTCTAACAGAGGGAAGAGTAGCAGGCAGGATGAGGAGGTGAGGAGGAGGGAGGAGGGGTATACTCTCCCCTCAGTACGCTTCCCTCCTCCTCCTCAAGAGCTGCGCTCTAATTCGGCGTTTCAAAGTGTTGTAAACGGCTTTCATTTTCTTATTTTACTGTACGATTTGTGCTTTTTCTGTTGACAACAAAAATTCAAACTTGCGAAATATTCTGCTTTAGCATCACTGAGAGATCCCACGTGACATCGAAACGTTAATGGTGGTACAAACGCCTCATGCCATTGATTCTATAATCATGGGCATTTGAAAAAGTTTGTTTGACCTCATGTGTCGGTGTACTCGCAAATGGTAACTTTACATGACGGAAGAAAGTAAAAACAGAGGAGGAAGACGGAGAGGTTAACCTTGTAGATTGTCCTGATTATCTACTTTGTGCAGACGAACTAATGGAGCGGGACAAACTAAGGCAAAAATAACATTCGTAAAAGTTACGAGTCTTGAAAACTATAGACACGGCACTGTTCAAATACAAAGAGGTTCATCGTCTATAAGCAGGAGTCCAGGCTCGTTTCCTTTAGAAGATAAACAAGCGCTTTTGTGGCCTTCGCTCCTTTATGTGGTTCGTACCAGGCACCAAGCACCTTTGCCACATAGAAAAACCTGTTATCGAGGTATGGAAGTGTGCTTTTGAGTTTGATTCTTTCTACATTGTAAACCTCGCAATCGCATATAATGTGCTGAATTGTTTGAATAAGATCACAACTTGGGCACTCTGGCGCTGCTTGATCAATGTGCTGAAGGAATTTTCTTGCATATGCTACACCAAGTTATACTCTATGAATGACAGTCTCTATCTGACGGGGCATGTCACGTGGAAGGTGGAATGACAGATGTGAATCTAAGGCATAAAGGGGAGAGTACTGATATGAAGCAGTATGCCATAGGTGTTTTGTTTTATTGATGGCGTGTTGATTGATGAACGAACGTATGTCATTTTTGACATACGTTTACAACATACGACATACGCGGTTCGAGGTTAAGACAAGATCCCACTTGCAAAGGTGTATACACGAACTCATCTCTGTGACGTCACGGCGCGGTGGTGGCGCGTCGGTCGCACTTCCGGTCTGGGGCTGTGGGCAGAAGTCCCCATGCCAGACGTGTATTCCTGCGTTGTTTTGAAAGGAACCAGACAAAAACCTGCCTTCTCGTCAAGACGCCGGGACTGGGGCCGTACCAAAAGTGTCGAGAATGGTTTGAAGGTCAGTTTTTACGTGCTCGGTGCGTCCGAGAATCTGGATATGTGCCGTGAAAAGGGAAAGGCAGACGCCGTCGGACAACGATTGCTTGGGCGGGAAGCACTTTGGGTTGAATTCACGGATACTTGTGGTCATCAGATTTATTTGTTTTGTTCCAACATGAACGCCAGAAAACCGTCAAATTGCGCGGACCACCTGCGGACTGCGTTCA
>JAZHYW010006862.1:0-128836 GCA_037355805.1 Ixodes ricinus
GTACATAAGGGGCTTCGCGTGGCGAGCCAAGTTCAGTTTCGCCCCAGCGTTCGACTCTGCTCTTTCGCCGACTTCGACGCCCGCGACGCTCTACCGTTACCTTTTGTTTCCTTCTTTATTTTTGGGCACAAGTTCGCCCGATTAAACGTTTAGTTTACTCAGTTATTCACCGCCTCATCACTTGTCATTCGTGACAATATGTCGTCGAGAGCAGCGTCGGAAGCTGTAACCGACCAGCGAAAGGAAGCAGACGACACACAGACGAAATTCGCCGTTAAAGGGATGCTGAACCGAAATCTAGATTCCACAAAACACGGCGGCAAAAGCGTGCAACGGGATGCTACAAACACCAAAACATCAATCATACAGCGATATCTCGATCGGATGACCGTATTTTCTTTAAAAAAAGGAGGCGAATCTGTTAGATATGTTGACGTCTTGTTTTTCCGAGAAGAGTCGAGAAGGAGAGGGAACGGCCTCGCGTCTTTTCCGCCTCGCCGCATTGAGGGGACGAAACGAAGAGAGGAGGAAACGAGATATGTTGACATCACGCGCCTCGTCGGCCTCGTTCAATCTCGACCTCTTTTTCCCCAAAATACGGCCGTCCATTCAAGATATCGCCTTACGAGTAGTGTTGTAGGGATTGTGGCGTCCCTCATACAGCTCCTGCATTGTTTTCTGAAATCCAAATTTCGGTTCACCATCCCTTTAAGCAACCGGGTTTTCTTTTATTGGTGCTATTAAAAGTCGTGCTATGATTGTCTGCATTTATTTTCAAACCAAAGTTGCATTACAGAAAGATTATGGTAATTTTGACAGCCTACGATTGTCGCGGGCTATTTCGATATTCTTTTAAAAGCAAGCTGGAAGAATGATGAAGCGCCCTCTATCAATACGTGCTCCGAACATGTCCCGTCACTGAACTCAGTCGTCTGAGTCGCCATCCGCCATTGACCCTGGCGATATTTATAGTCCTATTTTTTTACAAAAAGGATGCTACGCCTCTTATTTTTACAAGGTAAAACCCACTTGAGAAATACACCTTTGATGAAACGTTTAGATTGCTACTTGTAGGTGCCGATTATTACGGTCCATTTTAGATGGAGCTTCAGCATCTCAGGCCCCCTATACTTCGTTTCAGTTTGAAAGGGCGATGCAACAGTGTTTCTATTTTGCACAAATACCGCTTAGAAAAAAGTCTCTGGCGTTAATGACATACGAAACAAACGTTCGTTCTTTCACCACAACACAAAAGAAGTCACAGAAAAATTTAAAGAAAAACGAGCTGCGTTCACCTTATTTAGTGGCTCTACGTTCACCCTTTCAGCACACAGCCAGAACAAGCGGCCACGTGATCTGGAGTCGATTATATGCCGCCCATTTTGGTCATGGTCACGCGCTAAGGTTGGCAAAGCACAGGACACGAGCTGAGTTCCAGACATTGTTATGGTTCGGCTATTGTCGTCATTGCAGCGATTTGACACGGGCCACTACACCAATGGACCTTTTGTAGAAATACGCGGTGCGCATGCGCGGAGTATTTGATGCGCCTGGGTTCGAGAGTATCTAGTTCCAAACAATCCGCCATCTTGCATTTCTCGCCTTTGGGCGCCTTGGAAGAAGCAGAAGAAAATAAGACCATCGAGAGTCGAGACTCAAGTTTGATGTTGCGAACAAGGTGAACACGAGTCATCGTAGTGACGACGCCCGTTCTAGATTACGACGTGCACCGCAATCATGCCGGTGCACTGTGTAGCCTTCGGCTGTCGGAACTACTGGGTGAAACAAGGAGACGGCAGGCTCTTTAAATCGACCGGAAAATTCGGTTTCTTAACCTATCGCGCTACGACTTTGTGCAGCGTTGCCCACAGATGGTGCATTTTTTTTTGTAAAATTTGCAAAGAACGAACTTACCTGAGAAAAAAGTAAAGAAAGAAAAAGGCTTAGCTCCTATGGAAACGCAGCGACGCCACCGGTCTGCAAACAACACGGCGCCGTTTCGCACGGGAGACAAGAGATGGCGCAAGCGGTCGCGACGCCAACTGCCGCCAACGAACGAGCAGACGACGCCGAGAGCCATCGTGTTTAGCAGACAAGGAACTGCAGTTCCTTGTTGTTACCGCGCCTGTTTTTGTTTCTGTGACTGTCGCCGCCTGCGGAACGCGAGCCGCTTTTGAGTCGAAAGGATCGTCTGCTAAAGTGCCGGCTCTCGGCGCCGTATGCTCGTTCGTTGGCGGCGTTCGTTGCGCCATCTCTTGTCTCCCGTGCGAAACGGCGCCGTGTTGTTTGAAGACCGGTGGCGTCGCTGCGTTTCCATAGGAGCTAAGCCTTTTTCTTTCTTTACTTTTTCCTCAGGTAAATTCGTTCTTTGCAAATTTTACGAAAAAATGCACCATCTGTGGGCAACGCTGCACAAAATCGTAGCGCGATAGGTTAAGAAACCGAATTTTCCGGTCGATTTAAAGAGCCTGCCGTCTCCTTGTTTCACCCGGTATTATCGCCCGGTTGTGGAACTCAGCTTTTTTCGCGGTCCGTGTGGTAAGCTTCATCCCGTTAACGGGCAGCCTGGATTCGTGCAGTCAGGAGAGTTGACAAGTCCGACCCCTCGAAGAACCAAAAGAAAACGAACCGGTAGCACACCAAGAAGCCCTAACGTGCACGTTGTTTTCTCTACAAATACTCTCCAACCCAGTGCGCCTCAGGTTCGCCCATCGCCCCATAGTGGCAGCACATATTCGCCAAAAGGTCCATTCCTGTCGAGCTAATCATTATCACGAGCCCAAATCGAGCGCTCACGCAATGCTCGGGTCATATATACACGCCGCATTCAAATATACGTCACTGAGGGTACTGCGAGCCGCACAGCTACGTCATCAAGATTTTGCGAAGGAGAGATTGAAAAAAAAACGCTCGCTTTTGTCCTTGAAATTACACCGCAACAAACGAGTTTCTTGGTCAGTGGCGTTGCGTGCGAATATTCGCGGTGAGAATCTCGCGATGAACGTTTTGTTTTCCTCACTACTGGTAGTGCACGTGCTAACCGGTTATGTTTTAATTTTCATAGTGCATAGAAGCTTGGTAGAGCCGTATATGTAGAGAGATTGGCCATTCGTTGGGAAGTATAGGAGACAAATGAGGAGGCGCTATTGGCCGAGCGGGCTGGGCGTGTTCCAGGGCGCCTTCACAAATTCGAACGTGGCCAACCAGAAGCCGGAAAAAATACCCTGGTGGTGGGCGCGAGAAACAAACTTAATAAGTGCGTTCGGAGTAACTCCCGGTGACTGAAAATATGGTGCACGTGATGCTTCAATCACGGTCATCCAAAATCATGTTGGAAGAAGTGCGACTAGCGGAACGATCAACATAATCCGTACTTAATTAAAGGTTAAAACAGCGCAAGGACACGGACAAGAACAAGAAGGTACACGAACAAGGCGCTGTTCGTCTACCTTCTTGTTCTTGTCCGTGTCCTTGCGCTGTTTTAATCTTTAATCATGAAATACCGTCAACTAGCCCAAACTTCTACTTTAGTCAACTTCATAATCCGTACGCCAAGCGCCAAGGGCCGGGAATCTGTCGTCCGAGCGGTGGCACTCTGTCCGAGCCATCGAGTTATTTACTACAATAAACGCTAGAGGCTCAGCTGGTGCTAGTGTCTACGGGACGTCCGGTTGCAAATTGAAGAAGGCAGCAACCCGTCTATTTTCCCAGCCTACCTGTGTATTCCTATGGGAAAACGTACGCGATATTTTTCCCTTCACCAGGGAATAATAGAAATCAGCGTAGTTACTTTACTCGTAACGGGTACTATATATGTAGCTTTATTCACATTTATAAAAGTGCTAAATCGATTTAAAGTTATATTATTTTTTTTTTTTGTTTGCTGAGCGACGTTTAAATTTAGCAGCAATTGAGTCCTGGGTCTATGATATGTCAATACAAGCTATCAAATGTCGATACAAGCTATCAAATGTCGATACAAGCTATCAATACAAGCCATCAATGATTATTCATGCACAGTTTGTTACTAATCCAACACGTGTTCTTCGTTCCATAACTCCATGCTTCGTTCTTGTGGTCTGTTTGATTATTTGATTTAGCATATATTAGCATCCTTCTGGTGTTTTGTCAAGCTGATGCACTCTGTGTTTTTATAGCATTGACTGTATGCGTAACTGCTTGCCCTATAATAGCAGTCGTATTATATATGTGTATTGGGCTATTTTAGCGCAGTGTTCTACGCAATGAATTCTAAAGAACAACGCTGATAGCGGAACGATCGACGCAATCCGTACGCCAAGCGCCGAGGGCCGGGAATCTGCCGTCCGAGCGGTCACACTCTGTCCGAACAAAACAGAGTTGAGCGGCAGATTCGTTTCTTACATCTTTCATGCATGATCATAATCATAGCCTCCTCTATACTCACAAAGCCTGGCAGTTCGATGACGGAGCCATAGAAAACCCGGTCGAAGATTTGGAGCGTGAAGATCTGGTAGCACAGAGCATTTCTCGGGGAGTCTGGTACTCAGCGCACAGCTTTTGCAGCGGCGAGGACCCGCTGCGGTTATATCGGAAAAATTAGCAGATCACTATTTTATAGCGTGCCAGATAATGTTAAAAAACAAGGAAAAGAGAGCGGAGGAAACTAGAAAAACAATAACAATAACCGATGTAGCAAAATTTGATCAAATGGTTGGCAACTATGACTGGGATGGCCTTTTAACTTCAATTGAAGGGTCAAAAGTGTACGATAAGTTCATAGAATTATTTTCGCAATTCTCGGCCACGTGTAAAAAAACAGTAGTTATTAAAAGGCGTAATCCGGACTACGTATGGCTTTCACCGGATGTGTTGGCAGCTATAAATTACAAAGATTATCTTTGGAAACGATGTAAACGCTCGCCGACCAATATAGCGCTTAAAGACGAATTTAAAATCGCCAGGAACAAAGCATGTGCCCTAACTCGATCGGCTAGGCGCAGGCACCTTAAAGGGCAGTTTGAAAAGAACCGGTTCGACACAGCCAAAACTTGGGAGCTGACAAATCAGATTCGGGGGCAACAAAAAAGCGCTCAATTGACGAAATGATCGAAAAATCCTTTGCACCCGTGACACAGAAAACTATTGATGATTTCAGCATTTTTTTTGCTCGTGGATCCGGCGCGGTTCAAGATATCGATAATTCAGTTGATACATTGCACGGCTACAATCAAGCCTCGGCTTTTCTTCCTTCGTTATCGGAACAGGAGCTGCGTGACCTTTTGTTTTCTTTTAAAGATAAAAAGTCTCCAGGCTTTGACGGAATTCATATACGTGACTTGCGAAGAAATTTTGAAAAGCTAAAATACGTACTTCTAGAAATGTTTAACGACATCATTGAGTCGGGAGAATGGCCTATAGCAATGAAGACTGCTGTTGTTAGACCGCTGTACAAAGGAGGCGCAACTAATGACATAAAAAACTATCGCCCCATATCAATACTGTCCTGCCTTGCGCAGGTGCTAGAAAAACATATTTTAAGAACAATGACTAGTTTTGTAGAACGTTTTGGTTTATTGTCTGATAATCAGTACGGCTTTATAGCGGAGCGGGGAACGCAGACATTGTTGGAAGATTTCAGTGACTACTTGCACACGGGCTTCGATAAGAGTCTTTTTGCTTGCGCGGTGTTCTTAGATGTATCGAAGGCGTTTGACAGCATTAATCATGATACTCTTTGCACTAAACTATACAAATTGGGATTTAGGGGTCCATTTTTTTCACTTTTAAAAAATTATCTTTCAGGACGATCCCATGTAGTATCATTCAAATCTCAAAAGAGTTCTAGAACACTCTTAACGGACGGGGTACCGCAAGGTTCTGTGTTATCGCCTTTGCTTTTTAATTTATATGTAAACGATCTTCCAAGTGTTGTCTCAGTTTGCAGAGTATTCCAATATGCAGATGATACGGTTTTAGTCTCATGTGATGCGGATTATCATGTCGCGATTCAAAAACTCCAAAATGATCTTGTTTATACTATGGACTGGTTTCAATCTAATCGTATCAAAGTGAATGCTGTAAAGACCAAACTGGTATGTTTTAGAAACCCGCGTAAGCAAGTCGAACTTTCAGTTCCGATAGCACTACACAATTCTAAATGCAGATTGTGCAGTTGTGAAAGTCTGGAATATGTACAAACGGTCAAATATCTCGGAATATATTTTGACAGTGATTTGTCCTGGAACACACACATGGTACACTTATGCAAAAGATTAAGAAGCGTGTCATGCTCTCTCTATAATATTAAAATGTTTCTTCCTTTCTCCGTTCGGAAAACCTTAGCACATGCTCTCGCGTATAGTTATTTACGATATGGTATAACCCTTTTTTCAGGATGTTCGCTTTCTTGGCGCAATAGAATTAATTCCTTACTAAAAAGTGTTCTGAAAAGTGTCTCTTTTGATTGGCAAGATCCCACGAGTGACAGTATATTTAATAGACTTAATTTACCGTCCTTTATGGGGCTTTTTAGAGAAACAGTGGTCCTCCGACATTTCTGGACCTCTGATTTCAAAACGCCATACGTTCAGCAGCGTCCAATGAGACCATCACTTAGATTTGATATACCCCGTATAAGGACCAAATATGGTGAACGAACACGAATGTATTATGTGCCACACGTTTTTAATAACCTACCTGATAATATAATGAATTTAACGTCAAAACAAAAGCTAAAAAAATCGCTAAGAAACCTCGAACAATGAAATGAACGTTCCTGTTGTCTTTTTTGCTTCTAATTATTTCTTTTTGTTATTGTTGTTTTGTTTTTCGCGATGTGTCTGCATTTCTGAGATCTCGGAGTTATTATGGTTAATCTACCTAGGGTCCAGTTATATTGGTATTTTATAGATTACATTGTTTGGCTAGAGTGCAAATTGCTTTTTTGTTTTGTTTCTTCTGTTCACTTCGACTGCCGAGCCAGGTACACAAGCCCCTGAGGCTTCACCCGGCTCGTTAATGTGTCTTTGTAAACTTACGTGACAAATAAAAACAATGTTCAATGTTCAATATACCTATGATTAAAACTGTTTCTCGATACCACCGCTAGGGGACTCTTTCGGTTTCTGGTTGGCCAAGAGAGCATGTCAAGCCCTCTTTCTGCGTCTGGTGCACGACCTGGCTCTGCCCGCGCCTCCCATTGACCAAACTCTCTCATACACGGCACTGAAGCTTGGCATTGCACGCGCTTGCACCAGCAGAGGAAGTTGAAGTATCCTCACTTTCGGCTGTGAAAATATTTCACCAGGAGCCGATACCCAAACTTCTCGCCGCGACTATAGTACGTGACAGGTTAAGAGTAAAGTGGAAATAGGCGGGAGGACATTATATTTTACTTTTAACATGTCACCGACGATAGTGCCGGTGCGGCACATATCGTCGGTGCGGTGCGGTGTTACGGGAGCCAGAGTTGCGCCTGCATCCTCGTAGCGCCGGCTTTACTGCACGGCATTCGAAGTCTGCTCCTCGCGTGACTGAATTCGGCGAATAGCGGCGCCGCGCGTTCGAGGCGCGCGGCGCGCTCAAAAGCAGGGGAACGTACGCCTGGGCGTGTGCAACGTCTACTTTCCTGCACGGCATTTCAGTCTGTTCCTCACGTGATCGGATCTCGGCGAATAGCGGCGCGGCGGCACGTGGGAAACAGACGCGCAACTCTGGCTCCCGTAGGGAGCCTATACAGGAACTCTAGCCGGAACGAGGTGGTAGCGCCATTTATCAATGCGTGCGCCAAATGCGCAAAACTAGGTCGTCTGAGTCGCCGTTCGCCGTTGACCCTGGCAAGTTTTGGGGTTCTATTTTTTACAGAAAGGGAGCAACGCCTTGTAATTTTACAAGGTAAAACCCACCTGTGAAATGCACCTTTGACAAAAGGTTTAGATTGCTACGTACTGTGCAGGCGCCGATTCTTACGGCCCACTTTAGATCGAGCCTCGGCATTTCAGACACCCTATATATGTGTTACGGACGGTTCGTTTGAACTTTGATCACACAAATGTGCACTGAAGATGTGTTGTGAAAATTCTTGAAACCTGTGCTGACCTGCACTTCTACCTTGATGCACTTCACGTCGTCGTCGTACGTAATTCGGCTTCACAGTGTTTTCACCTTCCCAAATATTGCGGAAGCGAGCTGCACGGGAAGGCGTTCACGCGCTCGCGCACCTCGAGCGTCGATCAAAGCTGCGCGCGGGCACACTTCGCTTCCGACATCCAACAGAAAGTTGACCCCGAGAATAGAACTTTCGTCGATCGTCACCAACTTTATTCAATGCAGTCGCGTGCTCCTCAGAAGAGAACGCTGAACCCGCGAAGCCATCGTGTAATCTGCTTGAAGGGAACACCAGCTGTGAAACTTCATTACGGGATTTTGTCATCGCTTTATGGTACTGAGATGATAGAAGAGTCTTCTATCATTAGATATTGAGGAGACATAATGCTTACAAAAAAAGTATTTACTTTTTTATCAGACAATTTCTAACCTCACGTCGAGCCCACGTGTATTTGTCCATAACAACGGCCCTAGCAACGGCTTGTTTGGAGCCAGAGCGCCATGTTGTGACGTCATCCCTTACGGGGTCAATGGGAAGCAATATACCCGATAAATATTTCACTCTTCATCCACGAGGTGACGTCAGATCGCTTTCCAATTCCAAGCATGGGCGTAACAGTCGAACTTCGGTCGAACCTTTGTCGAACTGTGCGTAAAAAGTTCGAAAAACTGCAACCTGGTGGAAATCGAACCTTGGCAGGTTCATGACATCCCTACTTCGAACCAATCAAACCTAGGGTCTAATGAAACATCCCCACACTCCGCGCCAACTTTTCTTGGCAATGCAGTGGAAGGTACAGGCACGCGTTCCCTCTCCCATTTGGAGCGTTGAATAAAGCTCTCCCCGGAAATGCCAAGAAATGTTGTCGTAGAGTATAAAGATAAGTAATCGCTTTAAGAAACAAGCAAAAAAAGGTCTGAAATTATATAATTTAATGTTCTAGAGACGTCCATTTTCAACGTTGACAACGATGTTACGATAATTAACCCTCTGTTGACAAGTGTTGCCTACAGGCAACGAAAAACATAACTTTTTTTTTGTTTATTAGTTTCAGTTTTATGACGTCTTTCTTTCTTTTTTTATAGTCTAGTAGTCTGGCAATGCGCGTTCAGCCATCTTGGAGATCCTAAGTTATGCGGGAAAGCCACTCTTCGCGCGTGTAGGTGCCTTGCTCCGTCTATTGCGGCCGGTCACGTGACTGTATTCGGCGAATAGCGGCGCCGCCGCGCTGCCGCGCATGGCAAACAGGAAAGGACGAGAAGGACGCAAAAGCAGGGGAACATACGCCGGGACGCTTGCAACGTCGGCGAAGCGAGCCGTATCGGTAACTTTCCTGCACGGCATAGGATTCTTTGCTCCTCGCGTGATGAATCTGGGCGAATAGCGGCGCGGCGGTACGTGGAAAACATATCTCCTGGCTCTACAAGATCTAGGGTGCCTTCATCACACGCGCTAGACATGCAGGCACCCTAACAAGATCGAGACTATAGCGCCATCTAGTAAAAAGATACGCAAATAGTTGAAGAGAAAAAGAAGTTTGGCGCGCAAATACGCGGCCACCCGAGAACGGCAGAACGGCGAAAAATATGGAAGGGTGTTTTTCTTTTGCCACTAATATTTCACGATAGGCGACCGTTTTACTCGGGGATATCGTATGCGCAGATATTATTAGCATATTATAGTGATCCATAAAGGTTACGCAAAGGAGCCACTGGGAGCCACCTTCGAACTTTTGCCTGGTGTTGCTCACGGGCCCCCCAACAAAGTTATAACTTTCAAGTTTACTTCATAACTTTTTTTATATATTCAGCTTTTTTTTAAATTTTGTTAAACATTATTATTTTAGCAAAAATTATTGGTTTGAGCAATTTTTCTATATCTCGTCAATAAAAGGTTAAACACTCGAAAGCACCGTCATTGATGACCTCATCTTTAGGAGCCAATGATTGGTTCTAGCACTTTTCTGTATGCTCCTCCTCCAAATCGTGGGCGCTCTCTATCCCGCCATCAAAGGAACTTACCGCCAAGTGATAGCAGCGTCGCCCCGTGTTAATTTGCAGCACCTTTCCGGAGCCTTGAATCTCCGGTGAGTTGCCACCGAAGTCACGATGGTGGCGCTGCCTCGGAGAATTTCGTCATGAGAGCCTCCACCCATGGAAAGCCTTTGGAATTCCTGCGCAGATGGGTTGCACGCGCGCACGCGCTCGTTTTCGAGTGGCAAGGAAGACGGCTGGTGGTGAGGCAACGGAGAGGCTGAGCTAAATTTGCAGGCGCTTGCAGACTTTGAGGCTTTCGCCAAGTTTGCGTCGCAAAACGTATAAACTAAAGTGACTCTAATATGAACCAAGTGACTGTGATTAAAAAATTTCAACATAAAAAAGTATTTTCCGCCTTTTATTTTCAGAATGTTCTTCATTCGCTGACGAAGCAGCTAGCCCTAGCCAAGTAAGATGAGATCAGTACCATTTTCAATGATTACGTCATTACATGAAGTGGTTCCGCGTTTCATGCAATTCTTATTTCTTGTGTTAAAGAGGCTAGCACCAGCTGTACCAGAAACTGGTTTTTGCAGGATAGCGCTTGACTGAACCGGCATTACTTAAATACCGCGACACAGACGTGGTCCGGACTTGACAACGATCGGAAAAATAAACATTTTTTAACGCAGCCTGTTTTTTGTCGTTGTTGTTGTTTGTTTTTTCTTGCTGTTTGCTTTGTGATTGCTTTATTACTCAAAAAGTCGTGGGGTGTTGAAACAAATTTAGGTGTCCAACAGCGACCTTTTTGAAAATACAAGCATCAACAGTCATGATCGGGCGCGGCCATTTTCATGCTCCGACTTTTGTATTGCTCGCTTATGTGGGTGGTTTTGTTAACTTTTTTCAACGAGTAGGCATTTCATTTTATTACTCCAGCAATAACGTGAACTGGTGTGCCGTCACTTTTGAAAGCTTCACAAAGCTTGCATTTAACGTGCTGTCGCTTCTTCTGGTTTGAAAACAACCAAGTCAACTACCTGAACCGGCTAGTACAGTCATCGCAACCGCCTGAACCAAGCTTAATTTCTCCTTGATGAGACCGTACACAGTCGAGATACAAGATTACGGAAACCGGTGACTCTACGCACGAGCAGTGATGTGGCGTTCGAGACTAATATAGTTACAAGTATAAACAAGCGAAAAGAATGCGCAGTTCTGCACGCATCCAAGCCTCCGTGATGAAACCGGACGACACGTGACGAACGAACGTCCGTTTTTGTCGGCGGAAAGGTAACACGGTGGCCACACGTCTCCGCCAACGCGACCACAGTGATCATCCTTCAAACTGCTACGTCCATTGTTTCCAGACAACAAGGGAAAAAAAGAGAAGAAAATGACGAGAAACAAAACGACTCGTGAGAACGGGACAAATTGCGTACGTGTACGGCCTTTAATTTCACCGGATCCGGTTTCGCCACGTGTACGGGTCGACAGGAAGGCTAACGAAGGACGTACCGAGGTAGGCACACTGGTTCATTTCACATCTGGCATGTCTCGCCAACAAACGTGGACAGCTTTTGAACAAGCCTTTTCATCATAAAGACGGCGCCCAGTCGCCAATCTGTGGAACATTTTTGAGGGCCAGAATAGCGTCTTCGAAAAAACCAACCACGAGCAAGAAAATTTACGCTACAGGTGGTATTCACTTGAAGTTATACATGAGTGCACTGTTCACACAGCATGCTCAGAACAAGCTCATACTTATAGCTTGCCAAGTCCGGCAACCTTGATGGTATGGAATGTGCATTGCAAAAGCACTATGGAAGTTCGCCGTCAGCAGACGCTGAGCAGCTACGCACTCAGCTATGGCCTCCAGTGTATTGGAGATTTTGATCGCGTGTTTTTCAACCTGCTTTCACGGCTTCCTCTTTTGACCGCCAGTCCCTGTAAATAATAATTCGCACAATTTTTTTTTCTTTTAGGGCGGGGGGGGGGAGGGGGGTGGTGAAGGGATATGGGGAAGCCAGGAGATGTGTGAGTCTCCATTGATGGGACGAGTCGCTACCTGGAGTTTGAGGGAAGAGTGTGAAAATATTAAGAAAAAGAAGGGAAGAAAAGCTTCTTGTTTTAGCTGGTTCAGTTCTCGTCAGATGAAGGGACGACAAGATAGCCGTCGCACGGTCAAATAGGTTTTTTGATCCAAGCCCTTTTGTGCAATGTCACGTCTGGAATCACAGTCTGTTTGCGAGCCCTGTATCACGAAGAAAGCGCAGAAGAGCGCGGAAAGCTTTCTCCACTGTTCACTCGGCACCTTCAGGGTTTAAAAGTTTTGTGAGTGTTGCATATGGCAGTCCGCCAAGCGCGTAGCACTTAGAAAGACACTTTCTCGGCTCTTCATGTGTTGGACAAAAAAGTGCGTGTGATGAATCTTCGAGGTTACCGCAAGTAGGGCATTTTGATCCTCTTTGCGACGTATCATGTGGAGTCGCTTCACAGTGCATGGGCAACCAGCCCGAAGCCTGTGCAGGAATGCTTGCTTCCGCCCGTGTGAGTTTGCAGGGAATAACGAAGGAGGCCTGCCAGCCGCAACTCCGGGATGTGGATCTTGTTCGATGATGACGTCGCGAGTGAACCGGTGGCCCCGTTGAAACAATCCAACAGGAGCGTTCGCATCGAGTCGTCGCGTGCCCTCGCAGCTAGCTGGTCTCCATGCTCGTTTCCTTGAATTCCCACATGAGACGGGGTCCACTGTAGAGCAAGGCGCCATCTTATATCTTCCGCTGTGGCGGCTTTTCTGACACGACTTTCGCAAGCAGGGGAGTCGCGTTATGAAGTCGTTGGAGCTGCTGAAGAGCTCCTTCGGTATCTTTCAGCACAAAAGCTTTCGTTGGTGGCGAGATATTTTTAATGGACACAGGAGCTCTCCAGATATCTTGCAAAGAGCTCTGTCCTGGTTGATGACGATACAAAATTCACTCTGCTGAAAACATCGTAGCTCATTTCGGGAATGGTGATTCCAACGCTGGCACTCTGTTTGGTAAGATTTATCGAGGCGTCCGTGTAGATATGAATCTGATCCGTGTAAGTGTCGTCCAAGCGCTTGAGTGCAACTGATTAAGCGGCAGACGTAAGGACATCCGCCTTGGGCTGTGGGATTGGAAGTGAATCTTCTGTTGACAGGAAAGGGCGAGTAGAATGTGCCAGTGGAAGAGAAAGAAATTCACTAGGAGCTCCAACCTCAAACTCAAATCATCTTGTTTGGCGCCCTAGTTGAGAGTTCGGGCGCGCGAGGAAATGGGTACGAACTGTATTCACAGAGGGATACTGCTCATGCGAGCGACGTTGCCATAGTGCTCTCTTCTATTCTCAAGTACAGCGGACATTCTTCCGTTGCGATAAGACTCGCAACGTTCTCTGCCGAAGGGGGAAGTCCCACGCAGATCCGTAGCGCTGATCGGTAAAAGACGTCGATATCTCGGATTTGTGCTTTTCCAACTGCTAGGAGTGGCAGCAAGTAGAGCAACGTTGAAATGATGAGGTTCTTGTACAATTGAAAGAGCGGGTGTGGGGAAGCACCCCAAAAGGAGCCTCCAAGTTGCCGTATGACGCGTAGCAGATCCTGACATTGCTGAAGTGTTCTGCGTACTTCTGTTCTCCATGTCACCCTGTCATCAATAATGACGCCGAGATACCTATGGCTTCTGACCCTGTTTACTGATGTTCCTAAAATTTTTAATCGTAAGGCATTCGTCGGTGCTCTGCCTGGTTGTCGATGGAGGACAGGGGCAGTCTTCTCCGAGGAAAGTGTAAGTCATAGTTGAGATATAGCAAGTGATGTAAAATCGAGAGCCGCTTGGAGATGATTATAGGGCTTCCGATGGCGTTACTGGAGGGTCCAACAAACCACAGCGCCACATCACTCGCGTAGATTGCCATACCTAGCTGAAGAGTTCAACTACTAGCTGGAAGGCATCGAGGGAGAACACTTACGGCGATATTGAAAAGAAGAGGGCTCAATACACTTCCTTGGGGGACATCTTGAGCTGTCGGTAGGAGAGTGCTAGTTGCGCCTCATATATTTCAAGCGCATGAATCTTCCAGAATGAAAGGCCTCAATAATGGCTGTGAATCTGCCGCAAACGTGATAGTGCTTTAGTTTAGTGGATTAAGGATGGTCGGATGTGGTAGCGTATAAAATGCACGGCTGATGTCGAGGAAGACGTAGTGCACCATCTGCCCTGTGGACTAGACTTCCACTAGTGTTGTGACAAGATCTCCTATGACATCAGCCGTGCACCTATTTATCCTGAAGCCAGCGAGTTCAGGTGAGAAGGCGCCCATTTTGTCCTGAAGCCATGTTAGGTGACATAGAACCATACGCTCAAGGACCTTCCCGACGCAATTTGTTATGAAACTGGTCTGTACGATGATGCCCGCCCCACTGACTTCCCTTGCTTAAGTATGGAAATTACCGTCGACTCCCCCAGGTATCAGGAAGTTTGCCCGTCCATCAGATGATGCTGAGCTTTCTGAGTATGGCAGGATAGTAAACAGGATCAACGTTCCAGAGCGACTGAGAGGTTATTCCATCGGGATCAGGGAGCTTTTTACAGCGGAGCTGTTAAGGGCTAGTTTCCCCGGCTCCGTCTCCGGTACCAAACAAATGTCGACACAAAACTACACAAAATTCTGGACAGCTAACACCATCTATGAACGACGGCGGCAACCAGACAACCAGTCTGATTGCCACCATCGCTCATAGATGGCGGCAACCTTTCCAGCTATCATAGAAGAATGGATAGTTGGGAAAGTTGGTGAGAATTCATAATAGGAAACAGCGCTCAAAACAGACGAGGACGAAGAAGAAACACACGGGACGAGCGCACAGCTTGGCTGGTCTTCTTCCGTCCCCATAGTGGAAAGGCTGATTTTTTTTTCGGCAGTGATCAAGTGTTTGGGGGAGCTCCATTAGGGTGAAATCCGAGTGTGCAGCCAAAGACTTTGCTCTATCTTGAGGTTGGCTAATCGCAATTTGTGGTGAATTGCTCAATCTCTCTTGGTGCTGATGTGGTGAAATTGAGTAGCGGGAGAATTCATCTGCCAAAAACCGCCTCATCCAGGGATCGATCGGACTTTATTGCGAGCCCTGCAACAGGGCGACGCGGAATCTTGATTCCAGAAAAGCTCGGGTGACCCTCCAAGCGCGACCGCCTCCACCAGGTCTACCAAGTGATGTACCATTATTTCTCCATTGCCATTGCCCTAGCGCCCTGGTATGCCGCCTGAATTTCGCGTCGATGTGGTTGTAGCACGTACATTCCCATGATGCATCTGTGGGAAGTGCTCGTCGTTGTGCCTGCCGTCGAGCAGTCCATGGGGTGTACCACTCAAGGTCAGGAGAAGGGCTTGTAACAGGTACTGTGACGGTGCGCGTGGAAAGTCATAGGCACTCCGCAATACAAGCAGCTAAATCGACATAGCAGAAGAGCGAAGTTGGCGGAATAGGTCCCAGTTAGTCACTTTGCAGACATTCGGGTTCTTTGGAGGTCTGTCGGGATGTGCTACTTTGATAGGCACATGATCACTACCTTCAGTATTTTGTTGAGCTGTCCACAGGCAAGATTAGTGACGATACCCACGTTAAATCAATGGCGCTGGGGTTAGTTCCTCGTCTGCTGAAGGTCATGAATCCGTCATAAGGAGTACTTAGTTTAAGGCTGGTAGCAGTGTCTTCGAGCTGCCTACCTCTTGCGTCCGATCGAGTACCGCCCCAGGTTTCATTATGAGCGTTAAAATCTCCTAAAATAATAATCTCTCGGCGGCTTCGTTTACAAATTTCTTCTAACGACTCATAAACCCAGACACCATGCGGCACAATATACGGCGAAATGATCGTAGTGTCATACCTGCCGATTTTGGTCATTACTTTGACATATTCCTCAGTGTCCGAAGTCAGAGCTGAAAGGTCAAGCGGTATTTGGTGTATACTATCACGGGCTAGTACTCCAACTCTCGATATTCCGGGGGGGGGGGGGGGGGTTAGGATCGGATTGTGATGAAAAAGACAGGGAGACAGTAGGACCTCTCCAGGAATAATATGCGTTTCTTGCAGAGAAAGTATGTCGATTCGTACACACCCAAGTGTCTTACGGAGCTCAGGTTAACCTGTGCGCAAACCGTTGACGTTCCACTGAAGAAGAGAATGAAAGATTGATCTACGTCTTTCTTTACGGGGATCGTTGTGTTGCAGCCTTTGCGCTATGTGTCCGGGCCGGTTTCATCGCGTCCTACATGTCCAAGAAAGCCCGTAAATAAGTTGTTTCTCACCTGTCGATCGTATCCATACCTCCCGCAATATCCGCACACGAAAACATTTGAACATGAACTCCAAGAATTATCTCTCTGTCGAGAGAGAGGTTTATTGATAATCGACCAGTGTCATCGTTGGCTAGTTGCCACACATGTTACTCAAACCGTAGCAGAACTTGTTCCGCGAATCCAAGTAAGTGCCGTATTATCAAGCGAACACAAAGAAACTACTCGAGACTGCCAGGACGACAGAAAAACGACGGGAAGAAGGAAATAAGTACCAAAAGAATCACACACGAGAGTAACGGCAGCAGTGTGGGACGAAAGGCTTAACGCTGTCGATCGATCTCGCTCGTGACCACTCCCTGCGGCAATGACTGAATTTTTTTCGGTTCCCTTCCCTTCTAAAATGTCTCAGCGTTCCTTTTCAGACAGTCAGCAGCTCACACACAAAGTAAATTTACCAGTGTCGGAACCCGTTTGAGGGAAGAAAATGTCTCACCGGAACCGGTTCATTCGAAAAGTGCGGGGAGCTGCGAGACTGCAAGTAGTGCCGCGGTTACGGGAATAATTATAAATATTAATATGGTACTTTAAACCTTGGTAATGCTTTGTATATTAGGTTTATATTATATATATATGGGCGATTTCTTTTGGACTCAGGCAACGAGTGGCACTCGTATTTTTTATTTTGCTTCAAATTTTTATATTTTGTGGAGCATGTTCCAAGAAGAACAATCCTTTTTATTTTAATGTCCTGACATGATTAGTTCCTGAGAAAACAAATCTCAAAGAAGCGGGAAAGAACAACGAGGTTTTGACGATTGTCGCGTGTGGCGTTTTTGAATCACTCTCAATCTCAAAGTATTCCAAAGAGAGCGTCTATATTTTTTTTAGTGTGATATATATGCAAGTAGGTAAGACGACATTATAACTGCTATTTATTATTCGTCGCTCCAATTTTTGTAAAAATCCCCAAACATGCCTCCGCGAACAACTGTGACCTAAATTGCGGATTTTATTTTGAGTCGACTATGTTTAGTATCGCTTTTAAAATAATACCACGCGTAAAACCTTTCATTGCCTTCCAAATTAAGCAAAATTTGTGTTTTTATCATGTACGAGTACTGAGAAATAAATTATGAAACAGAGAGGGTTTTCCTTTCACTTTTCGTTCAATTTCAGCACGCTGTATCAAAAAAAACCATTTTAATTTTTTTTTTTTTTTTTGCGTCGCGTTCTTTTCACACTCTTCTTTTAGCCAGAATACATTCCGTTAGAGCTATTTGCCTTGGTTTTGAGTTTTAAGCCTCTAAATATGCTAAAAAAGAGCAAATGCCGATGGTGGGATTTGACGATTTTCGTGTGTGGCGTTTTTGAACCACTCTCAATCTCAAAGTATTCAAAAGAGAGCTTCGATATTTCTTTATTGTGATATATATGCAAGTCGGTAAAACGACATTCTAATTACTATTTATTATTCGTTGATCCAATCTTTGTAAAAATCCCCAAACATGCCTCCGCGAACAACTGTGACCTAAACTGCGGATTTTTTTTTAGTCGACTATGTTTAGTTTTGTTTTTTAAAATAATACCACGTGTAGAACCTTTCATTGCCTTCCACATTATGTAAAGTTTGTGTCTCAATCACGTACGAGTACTGAGAAATAAATTATGAAACAGAGAAGGTTTTCACTTTTTGTTCAATTTCAGCACGCTGTAAAAAAATAAAAAAATAAATCTTTTTTAAACTTTTTCTTGCGTCGCGTTTTTTTTTACACTTTTCTTTTAGCCAGCATACATTCTGTTAGAGGTATATGCACTAGTTTTGAGTTTGAAGCCCCTAAATATGCTAAAAAAGAGCAAATGCTGATGGTGGGTTTATGGGTTATAGCTGTATATTTTATTCTTTATTATAATAATCTAAGGGACGTTGAATAAATACTCATATAAAAGACATGAATGTCGTTAGGCGTATAATAACAAGTTTGCAATTCCAAACGTCTAAACACTATAAAATCGCAACTGCCGAAAGCGGGTTTTCAGACAATTTCCGCCGGTGCCATGATTGGAGGGGCCTCAAGCCTAAACCCTATGCGCTACATAATCTATACTACGTTAGAAATATCAAAGTATAATATTGTAAAACATTAGAGTAAAATACACTTCCTATTGGAAACCTAGATTTTTAAATACGAAATTTTATATTTTTAATGCGAAATTCATGTTGATAACAGAACCGAATCATTTTTTAGCATATTTAGAGGCTTAAAACTCAAAACCAGTGCATATACCTCTAACGGAATGTATTCTGGGTAAAAGAAGAGTGTAAAACAACGCGAAGCAAAAAAAAGTAAAAATTAAAATGAGTTTTTTTTTTATACAGCGTGCTGAAATTGAACGAAAAGTGAAAACCTTCTCTGTTTCATAATTTATTTCTCAGTACTCGTACGTGATTAAGACACAAACTTTACATAATGTGGAAGGCAATGAAAGGTTCTACACGTGGTATTATTTTAAAAACAAAACTAAACATAGTCGACTAAAAAAAAATCCGCAGTTTAGGTCACAGTTGTTCGCGGAGGCATGTTTGGGGATTTTTACAAAGATTGGATCGACGAATAATAAATAGTAATTAAAATGTCGTTTTACCGACTTGCATATATATCACAATAAAAATATTATCGAAGCTCTCTTTTGAATACTTTGAGATTGAGAGTGGTTCAAAAATGCTACACACGAAAATCGTCAAATCCCACCATCGGCATTTGCTCTTTTTTTAGCATATTTAGAGGCTTAAAACTCAAAACCAAGGCAAATACCTCTAACGGAATGTATTCTGGCTAAAAGAAGGGTGTAAAGAGAACGCGACGCGAAAAAAAAAAATTAAAAATGTTTTTTTTTTTTATACAGCGTGCTGAAATTGAACGAAAAGTGAAAACCCTCTCTGTTTCATAATTTATTTCTCAGTACTCGTACATGATAAAAACACGAAACTTTGCTTAATTTGGAAGGCAATGAAAGGTTCTACGCGTGGTATTATTTTAAAAGCGATACTAAACATAGTCGACTCAAAATAAAATCCGCAATTTAGGTCACAGTTGTTCGCGGAGGCATGTTTGGGGATTTTTACAAAAATTGGAGCGACGAATAATAAATAGCAGTTATAATGTCGTCTTACCTACTTGCATATATATCACACTAAAAAATATAGACGCTCTCTTTTGAATACTTTGAGATTGAGAGTGATTCAAAAACGCCACACGCGACAATCGTCAAAACCTCGTTGTTCTTTCCCGCTTCTTTGAGATTTTTTTTCTCAGGAACTAATCATGTCAGGACATTAAAATAAAAAGGATTGTTCTTCTTGGAACATGCTCCACAAAATATAAAAATTTGAAGCAAAATAAAAAATACGACTGCCACTCGTTGCCTGAATCCAAATGCAACCGCCCATATATGTAATAAATTGTTCAAGACTGCGCTTTTAAAACGTATAATAATGTCGGATAAACGCCCACGAACACCACAGCGCCGCTCGACTAGAAACTTGTTTTTAACGTCGATACCAGATATTTTCTCACGCAGTTGCACCATGGCCTTCCTTCTCAGACATTGTGACGTAACCAGCTGCGGAGCGCTACGGCCTTCTTCTTTAGGCGGTGTTGATACGACTCGGCTATCTCGCCTCTAGGGTGCTCGAACGTTGTTGCTATGGTAACCTGCGCCTGCTCACGTATGCCACGATGGTAGCGGGAGGAAAGACAATGGGAGGGGCGTACCGAGTACTCCAATTATTCGTCGCGAGGCGCGCGCGGGCTTTTGGGATTTTTGCAAAGGGTCTATGCGGCATTACAGGCAATTGTAAACCTCTTTAATTTTCTTTCTTTTTTTAAGAGGGAAAAAAGGGGGGGGGAAGCGGAGGTACCCATATTAACGATGGATCGCTGCATTATAAAAAATGCGATACACGTTTTGTGCTATATTGCATATACGGAGTTCGCAACACCGGGTCCTGGAGATTGCCACGTCCTGGAATTAACCACGGGCTGCAGGTGGTTCAGCACACACATCTGTTCTATTGTTGGTCTTTTTTTTTTTTAAAGCAACATGTTTTACAATTTGCTTGAAAGCCTATCTTCAAAATGGAATTCTTACTCGGTTGGAAACCCATGGAAGCAAGGTAGAAAAGGCCTACGTGTTACATTTCTCCATAATCTACAATTTGGTAATATCGGTCTAAATAAATCTAGATACATCCTCAACACCTAATTACATTCTTGTTAAGCCCATAATAGTAAAAATATTTGAGAAGTTTCTACTCTAACTGACCCACTAAAAGTAATTCATAATTCGAGCGTGTTGCCCAATAGCTTGTTAAAGATTCCCGCTGCTTGTCCATATTTTCTTTCATGAACCAATGTTATTGTTGTGCGTTTTTTCTTTACTGTTTTTCTTGTTTATTTTTCTATGTGCTGTTGCACCGTGCAATTTGTTCATGAGTGCTTTGTTGCATCACCCCCCCCCTTTCACTGTGATATTTACTGGATGATGTGGGTATCAAATAAATTAAAAAAATAGAGCAAGAACTCAATCGCATAAGGCATACTTCCCAAAATGACATTGAACAAAAACTAGCTAGACCTGTTTCAAGCTTAGATGATGGGTTCTTTATCCTTTCACTATAAACCGGTAGTCGCTGCGATTATGTCTCGTCCTAAAATATAAAAATTAGTTCAACCTCTTAATTCAAATTTTGATAAACTTTGAAAAATTAAAAATGTTATGAGCAAGGGTCGATGGTGGCGACGTTGTTGGAAAAACACTGAGATTAGGTTCAAGAGACAAGGGCTGTTGAGTGTCACCATGGAGTCGTTGGTGGTTTCAAAATCTGCTGAGCTCAGCAGAGGACAAATTCCAAGGCTTTGTTAGACAGGACTTCCCGTTTCATTCAGGCGCACATAATAAAAGAAAAGTATACCTTGTTTGGCAAGGTTACTGAGTGGAGATTACAAGCTGGAAACGTGGTGGTGCAGCCATTATTTTCACCAGCGCCTGCAATTACCAAAACCCTATGTTTAGTCCACCTATCTTAAAAACCTATGTTATGTCGCAGCTATGTCTATCTTCGACGTACTTAAAGCCAAAATACGTAATTCCTTTATTTCAAAATCTTTCTTTTTTCGCAGCGAGAGCAAGATATGCCAGCAATGCTGTGCATACGTATTTATTTGTTTTTTTACTTAATAATTTTGCTTATTTTGAGTGCCGCACAAAAAAGCCCTAGTCATTTTTAGGGGTGCACTGAAAAAGACCACATCCAATCCACAAAACAATGGTCAGCATAGCAGGATGAAAGAAAACATCAATGCACTCTCTAACTTTTCATTCGGCTCCAAAAATGTCAATATCAAGATTACTTGATAGGTAGATATGACATATGATATTACACGGCTGTTTAGTGTACATGCATTGATTTTGAACTAGGGTTGAACAGCTTTGTATGTTCCCATTTCATTCGCAAAATACCTGAAACACCAATTTAAAAAACACACACACACACACACACAAAGCATTTGAAGTAGTTCATCACAATTTTTTTCTCTATTTTCTTTGTCTCCTACGTGAACGTAACTACATACGTTGCTTTGTTTTAAGTAATGTCCGCCGGTGGTGCCATTGGTATGTTCTCTGTCCATGACACGAGCCTGCCTCGATAAGGCAAAGTTGAAATTCCATTCTATTCTAGCCATTCATTCAATTCCATTCCGAGAAATTAAAGTTTTTGACAATTCCAATCCTTTCAACTCCTCCGAATGAAGACACTGGGCCCATTCCCACTCCTGGACTGGCTGAGCTTCACCATTCCATTCCTATAATTCGTAAAGGTGAAAAATGGCTATTGACAGCCACGTTGTGTTACTGAAGAAAAAAACAGCATAAAGCTGCTAACGTCATCAAACGCGGAGACGACTGCAAAAGTATGCAAAAGCATCCTCAAAGCACTCATTCTGCTCAGCCGAACGGTGGTCGCACAAAGCGCTTCGTGGCAATCTCTTGCCACCGCAGACATCGATCGCGCGATCAAGCGCAAAAGGCTTGCGAGTCCCAACAAACGCCAAAAAATTAAAACCACCCATGTTTTTCGTAAACAGACCGTGTATACCCTCCACAGATTCATGGTTTATCGTGTTGTTTGTTTGATAAGGCCTTGAAAATGTCGAGTCTGTGCGTGCTGCAAGAATAAGCTATCTTGCTCTCTGCTTTGAATACTTGACAACAACACCGCTAGTGCGCTGTAAGAAGCCGATGCCGCGTATACTTTCCTCAAATATCCATGCACTGCGGCAAGAACAGAACACCACTAACAAAGCACTAATCGGTATACGGCGCCAGTACAAGGGACTGTACCACCATGTTATGGAACCTGCTTTAAAGCGTAAACGTTTACGTTTGCTGTACATTCAATCTTTTTTCTTGTTTTTGTGTGTTCCACGCGAACATTAGAAGATACTCTCACAAATAGCGCGACAGGGGACGAACACAGGAAAGAAAGAGAAGACAGGACAGAGCGCTACTTACAACTGACGTTTTATGAGAGGAAAGAGGAAGACAAAGATACAATTAGGACTAAAATCACGAAAATAGGAAAAGAAAGAGAAAAGAAAGAGTAGCAGTAAGAATACCCAGAGAGAAAGTATTTACAATAATCTACAAAATTATTTAAAAGTATTAAGTGACAAGCTGGTGGAAAAAAATATATAAATTAAGGCTGAGGAAAGGAAAGAGAAGAAAATGAAGAAGACAAAATCAGAAAAAACTACTACATATTGAAAGAAAAGAATAGAAGGGAAGGAAGAGAAAGATTAAAACAAAAAGAGCAGATCTGAAGCGTTTCGCACAAAGGCAAAAAAAGAAAAGAAAAAAGAAAGAAAAGAAGAAAGAAAGAAAGAGAAAAAGGAAAAATGCTTATACAAAATGCCAGTAGTGAAGTTCTTTCGCTGACAAGTTCACCGATGGAGCACTGACGCACACATCCCCTCTGGTGGCTATAACTTGGGCTTCTATTATTTCTCGTGTTCTTTTGTCAACGGATCGTCGCAGGATCAATGTTCGATTGAACAACGGATGACACCCACAATCCCTTGCATGCACGGCTAAATGCCCCGACGGTGCAGATCTGGAGAGAGAGAGCATGTTCTCTTAGTCTAACATTAATGCACTGTCCTGATTGCCCCACATATGACTTCCCACAAGATAATGGGATATCGTAGACGACACCGCAGCAGCAGTTGACGTATTGGTGTTCATGCTTCACGCTGCATTCGTCGTTCCGGTCTTGCGGGGAATTTATCCGGGGGCAGAGCCTTCTTAACTTGTCAGGGGCAGAGAGCACCACCTGTACTTGGTATTTGGCGGCGACTTTCTTGAAGTTATGCGAGATGCGGTGGATGTAAGGGACGACCGCTGGTCGGCGTCTTCGCTCTACACTGTTCTTTCGAGTACGCTTTGATTTCAGCAACCCTTCCACAACTTCTGACATGATGGTGGCGGGGTACCCTGAATTCTGTAACCGTAACACTTGGGCATTGAAGCTCTGTCCTGCTGAATGCATACATGATTTTTTCAGGGCCGCGGTCAGACAGTTGGAAACAATTCCTCTTTTAATGAGTTTGGAGTGTGCCGAATCATATTGGAGTAGTCGTCTTTCTTTCCTGTGTCTCGTCCCTGTCGCGCTATTTGTGTGTATCATGTTTAACCAACTAGGCCAACAAATTATTTTGCAACATGAGAAGATTGGCTGGGTTAACAGCAGGGAGTCGAACCGGTCCTTATTCCGGTTCGGTTCTGGTTCGGTTCGAGTTCGAGTTGCTTTGCATTTTTGTCCCGGTTCGGTTCTGGTTCCGGGACGCTTTTGAAATAACGGTTCGATTACCGATTCTACCAAGCGTGAAGCAGTACAAAGCGGTTCTTAAAGGGGCGATGCAACAATTTTTGTACTTTCCGCAAATACCGCTTAAAACGGATCCCTGACGTTAATGACCTATGAAACACGCGTTCGTTTTTCACCCCACGCAATAGAAGTCCCAGAAAAAACTTAAGAAAACGAGCAGCGTTCACTCCCTCAACTCGCAGCCAGAACAAGCGGCCACGTGATCTGGAGCGGATTATATGCCGCCAACGTTGCTCATAGCCACGCGCTGGGGTTGGCAAAGCACAGGACACGCGCTGAGTTCCAGGCATTGTTATGGCTCGGCTATTGTCGTCGTTGCAGCGATTGGACACGGGCCACTACCCGAATGCTTCTCGAGCTAGTAATTATCACGAGCCCAAATCGAGTGCCCACGCAATGCTCGGGTCCAATCTATGAACCGCATTCAAATATCGTCATATGGGTGTACTGCGATCCCTACGTTACGTCATCAAATTTTGCAAAGGAGAGATTGAATGAAAATGATCGATTTTGTCCTTGAAATTACACCGCAACAAAGGAGTTTCTTGGCCAGTGGCGTTGCGTGTGAGTATCCTTGAGTCCCAGGTGTTGCCAGCAAGCCTCGTGTAAAGAGAAAAACATTCCAATGGAGTATCAAAGCTGCACCGCTCCCTTTAAAAGAAAAAGCCAAAAGGTCCCAGCCGTTACAAGAGAAAAGGTGAGATTAACACGGTGTCAGCTTCCATTAGAATAAATTCTGGTCGTCGGAAGCCGTGCTAGCGAAAGCCAGGACAGCAAAACAAGTATGTACCTAATTTTGTTTTCTGATCTTGAATTTTAACGCAAACAACGTTTCTAATGAAAATTACGTGGTTATACAGGCGCTTGGAAACAGTACTCAAAGTACAGTACTCACATCCGAAGCCAATCAGACAGCAACACACAGTGACACAGGGACAGTAGCACGCACCCGTGCTCGCACGCTACTCACAAAACCAAATTAGTCGTCAGTTGTTCAGGAATGAGTTTAGTCTGCCAGAGTATGGCGACGCTGTAACCACTGTAAATGCCAAGGAGGATAGAAGGGTAGGAGAGGGCATGACGTCAGCCGCGTAGCCTCCATAAGCCATGCTCCCTTGACGCCTCGCCTCTTTCTCATTTTCCTCCTTACTCTCCTCACTTATCAGCCCAACATGACCAGATCACGTGACCGTAGCTAGCCTTCGTCTATACTTCGTCTCACCTTAGGCATGGACTATTGTTAGCCGCGCTGTGCTCAAGAGCCCGAGCTAGTTGCTTTGGATGAAGCCTCGGCGACTGCACGAGCGCTCGTGCAGCGAGCGCGCCCAGTCAAGGCAGTCGAAGCTAGCCGCTCGGGCCGCCTCGCGCTTGCACAGCCTTCGCAGTTAGTCCGTGCTAAGGTGAGATGGTGTATGCCTTCTGATCCTGATAAAGCCTACCGGACGGAGCGCGCGCAAGCCTGCAAGGAATCCTTGTACAATCAACTAGTGCCACCAAATAGACCTATTGCTGTCCCACCCGGGCATCAAGGAGAATGCAGGGATTGGTGTTCACACGCCGCACGTGCTGGCTCCTCAGGTGACGTAGCTTTTCCAAAGCAAAAAACCTAAAACAAATGGCATCTTGCACGCGCCGTTCGTCAATGCTTTCTTTTACGTTTAATTACTTCGAATCTTTTGGTACAGGGAAGGCGTACGCGTGTGGCGCGTGGAACACCAATCACTTGCATTCTCCGCTTGATGCTTGGGTAAGACAGCTAAATGGTCTCATAGGCTACGCTTCAGAGTAACGACACTTGGCCATATTGTGGCTTAAAATCATGGTTGCCAAGTTATCTGAAGCTTTATCTGAAATCACAGGAAACGCTTTCCGTCCTCCACAAAAGTTTAAACAGTCCACGATCAGAGAAAAGCAATATTACATGAGCTTCCTAACACCGAATCAAATGCTGAGGAAGTCGCACTTTTGAATCATGACGATCGCAGTTTCGTCTGCTCTTCGATACAGCTCCCAATATGGCGCCGCCCACAACAATGTCGAGGAACGGAGGTGCCGATACTCTAAGCGCAGCTCATTTAGTGGCTCTACAATCAATCATCCATCTCACACGTGACATGTCACGCGCACCAATTGCCAGAGAGATTTACGGTCGCGTTGGCCACGACATCGTTTAAACTTTTTATTACTAGGCTTCACTAATATTGCAACGTGCCCCCCCCCCCCCCCCTAGTACTTATAACCTCTTTGGTAAATTCTCATCGAGAGCTCATCCAGATTGAAAGGGCCAACCATACCCACACCGCACGCCCGACTTGGTCGAACGACTGGGTTGAAGTGGAGAAAGACAGCTAGGGCCGTTCGAAAGACGATTAAAACAAAAAAGGGAAAAAAAAGACAACAGGTGACTTGCCGTTTCTAGAAGTAGAAGCAGCGTCGGCTTTGGGTGACTGGCGTCCCGGCGAACGACGCCACAGTGCCACGATTAAATTCAATTCAATTCAATTCATTTATTTACTCCCATAACACAAAATGGGCAATGGAGGCAGGAGAAAAAGCTGCCGAATTGCAGCTTGACGATCGTCGCAGCTTCTCCTCTTGGTGCCTCCAGATTTCACTACCGCGGAACAAAATGCGCCGACGGACGTCAACTTTTTGTATTTACTTTGATGTTTATGTTCGCTCTCTCTGTCCTTAAAGGGGCGGTGCAACGATTTTATGATTAAAAGGGATTTGCATCTTGTCATTTTTACGTTGTTTATCGTGTACCGGAGGATAGAGAAAACACCTCCTTCATTAAAAATGTCACGATTCCGCTGCATAATCGCAATAGCAAAAGTCGAGCTTTTTCCCCCACCTGCAGCCCCAAGTGGCAGCCGAAGGAACTACGGCGAAAAGGTTACGTGACCTCGCTCGGCTCTAAGCTGCAGCATAACGCCCGCTAATGTAAGCAGAGAGAGGGAGAAGAAGCGTCCTCCGAGAGAGCACACGGGAAGCTACACGGCACTCCGAATGACGTCACTGGGAGTGCGACCAGGTGTGACCCTGAAGACTGGGAGTCAGTTGAGGGGTGCCCGAAACGTCAATATTTATCTTTTTTTTACGCAACAACTACTGGGGAGGAGGAGCGACCGTGACGCCCCGGCTTATTAATTTTAGAACCACACGGATGGGGACAACAAATACAATGACTCAGCGCTCGGCCGACATAACCGAACGCGGCGTCAGCGTTCGGCCGGAGTTCGTGATCTCCGGTGAGGGGAAGGGACTCTTTGCTTCCATGCCGGCCCGCATGAACAATGCAGCATGCACGGTCCCCAGCCCAGCACAAAAGCCGAAGTGGGTCAAGCTCGCATTCTCTGAGGATAGATCCGGCACTTAACGTCGCTTCGTCGATTGTAAGTATTTTTAACATTAAACTGTGCCCCGCGCTCTATTGTAGAAGATGGCAGAGACATGCCCGTAAGGCCTCTGGCATGTGCATAGGCCTTGTGTTGGGTAAACACCGAGTATGGGGACAACAAACGGGTCAGAGCGCCCCCTATAGTTCGATCTCCCTGCCCATCAGGACACGCAGGCGAAATCGGTTTTCTGTCCTTTACTTCAGAAGTGTCAGAGGGAAACTTCCACAAATCTTTGACCAAAGTTCGGAAATCGTTGCACTCCCTTTAAGGAATAATGCTTAGCAGCAAGAAAGGAAAAAAGACAAACTCACACACGCACACACACACACACACACACACACACACACACAGACACACATACATCTTATCGGTACAGTCAGATATACTCCGATTCACCTTACGATGTGCCGCAATGGACTCTATGAGCTACACGAGCAAATCCGTAGTTTGTAGCTTGTCTGGTGACTTCGCGCTCCCCGCTTCGCTCCGCCTGACCGAAAGGGCGTGTGACGCCCTCCGAGCTATGAAGTGGCACCGGTGGTTCGTAGCTCCTTTGAGGTCCATCGTAAGCTGAAAAAAGTATGGAAGTGTACACCTCCACGCCGATTCGCCTACGCCAATTCACGCTTAGGCGTGAAGAAATATACTTATTTGCTTCATTATCACTGGGCTGTCTCCACGTCGTCGCAGCTGTTTGTTTAGTCAAAACTGAGCCGCTGACGCCACAGTCGCGAATATTTATTTGACTTCCCGCTGCCACCCGCAAGATGGCGTGGCTCACATTTTATAACGCCGAACCGTTTCCAATGAACTGGGAACCGCCACATGAGATTACGGTTCTGTTCCGGCTCGGGCTCAATATCGAATGTTTGATCTCGGTTACAGTTTTGTTCCGGTTCAGTTAAAGATAACGGTTTTGCTCCCGTGCTCGGCTCGGGTTCGATTCGACAGCCTGGTTAAAAGCTGCATGCTAATCGCGCATGATTACAACAGCCGCTTTGTCGCGTCTCACGGCGCCAGGAGCAATACCTTGTCTACCTATCGTTTGGTTGCTTCACTTAGTGCGCGCCATTTTCATCCTCGAAGGAGCATAAACCAGTGAGACAATGAAACCGTCAGTCACCTCCAGTGCAATGTAGGCTCTAGTGCAATGATGCTGTTTCAAGAGCCACGTACCACGCGATAGGGAATTGAGCCATCAGCCCGTAGGCCCTAGATGAAAATCGGCACATCTCGCGTAAGAACCGAGCCCATTCCATTCCCCCCAATGTTTCCGCCATTCCATTCCCATTCCATTCCGGGGTCGCGCAAGTGCGGAATGATTCCGAAATCATTCAAATTCTGGGGTGCCAACTCCGCAACACTGAATAAAGATCAATTGTTTAAAGGTTCACTGCATCCAATCCAATCCAAAACACAGCTAATAAGCTATATGCAAAATCCTTGACAGCTATCATCATCATGCCATTACGAGCCGCCATGCCATATTGTCGGGTTTATCACATAATTCAGTTGTGGACGAGACGTATCTGCATTCAACTCGGTTTTTATGATATTAGGTCAATTTATTTGTACACTCAACGGGTTGCTGTTTAGTTTCGGTTCAAAGAAGAAAAGTAAGACCACCTCAAAATTCTGGAGGAGGAGTTGCCAGCAGGGAGGTCTCAAGACTTGACACTCGAGCAGTGAACTGGGCCATGCAGGTCAAGAACGGCCTTTACCGAAGACGTTATGTGAAGGGTTTGTACTGGACTTGCGGGGGGGGGGGGGGGGGGGTTCATATATTAGTTTTACGACTCCCATTTCGCCGGGACTTTCGTTTCCCGGGCGAAACTATTGGTGCGAGAGCTCTCCAATATGGAGGAAATTTTATAATTGATCATGAGTACACTATATGGCACTTCTTGTTTAGATATGGTCTATTGGCGTCACAATCTGTGAGTCGCGCAAGGTCGCTTTTAAATCTGTGGAAGGAATTGTAACATGACACCATTTTTTCGGTGTAAATGCACGAACCCTTCCAGTCTTGTTAGAGCTTCCTGGAATGAGTAAAGATGGCAGACGGTAGTCATTGATACTTGCCAGAACATCTTTTTTTCTGATTTAAAAGGTTACAAGCGCGGAACAACAAGGAAGAAGAAGAAAACACACATGACACAGACAGGCACTAGCGCCTGTCTACAGTGCCCCTGTAGCCTGTCTGTGCCGTACATGTGTGTTCTTCTTCGTCCTTGTTGTTGTGCGCTTTTAATCTTTTGAATCATCATGAACCAACTAGCTTACACCAAGGTCTTAATTCAGCATTTTTTTTCTTCCATTTATATTTTATTGAGGTATACTCTGGAACTCATTTTAGAAACTCCGGTGTACATGCTGCGCCCAGCGCAACGTAGGGAATACGTTACGGACTTGTGTCGAGCTAGTTGGTTTATCTTGCTAATGTTGGGTTTGTCAGTGATGTACTTGTCCACTCCTTTTACCTTCCTGCTCCGTAAAACAAAATGTATGTCTACAATAACAAGTAGCTAGGGCACACATCCAGAGCGAATTCAGTGCGCTCTCTGCTCGGAAGCACGGTGCTCGAAAGCTCCGTTTTGTCTCCCAGGTAAAAAAATTAATTAATTAATAAAGGAAAAATTACGGGCGCACATTTCTGAACAAAGCAGTGCAAAGCTCCAGAATATACAAAATCAATTGCATGACCGCCCCTGGCATGTCCAGGCTGTAATTCCGAGTAGCTGCATAGAGGCGGTGTGTGTGTGTGTGTGTTTGTGTGTGTGTGTGTATGTGTATATGTGTGTGTGTGTGTGTGCGTGTGTGTGTGTGTGTGCGTGGTGCGTGCGTGCGTGCGTGCGTGTGTGGGTGTGTCTGTACGTGCGTGCGTGCGTGCGTATTCTAGGTGCGTTCAGCGCTGCATTGCTTATACATTCTTTGTATTGTGGGTTTCCCCTTTGTTGGGTACCACTTAGAAACACAAAGAAGGTTCCTTTGGTCCGGATAAAGACGTGTTTATTGACGATAACGCCACACGCTTGCGCTGAGGGCCAACAATGTCGAAGATGACGGCGCTGTCTCTTTTGACAGGATCGCCAGTCGGAGTCCGCGCTGCCGCTATTGACAGAACCACGGAGGGGAGGATCAGTAAAAGGAAGGAAGGCTCCGTCGAGCAGAGCCTCCCAGCGAGAGTCCCTCCCGTAGGATTAGGGCCGTCTTATATAGCCTGCGGGAATGGACGCGTCAGGGTGGGTCGGATGTAGGTTGGCTCCCCGGAGAGGCGGACACGTCCAAGTCATGATCCCGAGGGTGTGCCTTCGGCAAATCACCCGGAGAACGGCGAGGGAAAGCCGTCCACGAGGGAATGTGGCTTCGCCCTCGCATCCGGGACACGCCCCCACATGGCGACGCCCCACGGCCTGCCTGAGCCTAGGCCTAGATAGGGATGCGGGGATCACGTGATTCCCACAGTATTCGTACTATCATAGGCGTAGACTACGGGGGGGGGGGGGGCATCGGGTCTCGTGCCCCCCTGGTGAGATCCGAAAGGGGGGGGGGCAGAGCACCCCCACACTCCGGGCCATGATTCTTACCGAGACGCTGTTTACATGCCATGTAACGAGCTTCTAGTAGTGGCATGAAAACGGAATAACGCACACAGCGACGGACAGATGGCGATATACATACGCTGTAAAATGTACCCCCTAAAATAAACTACTGATAATTGCCGGTGTAAAAAAAATTGCGCGAAAAAGCCTCCCCCTTTCCCCCCCCCCTCCCGGAGAACTGTCTCAGCCGCCCCTCCCCCCCCCCTTTCGGGAAAATTGAAAGTCTACGCCTCTGCGTACTATATCAACTGTACTCACAAAGTAGTTTGACTGAGTTCACAAAACTCCGCAACTATCTACGGAATAAAGCGCTCCAGTGGAGCGTGCTACGGCCGCGGCTTAGTCACAACTTCTGTTTCTTCCCGTGATGTTTTTAGCTAGTGATGAGTTCGTCGCCGGCTAAACAAGTGCGATACTCACGGCTGGTGGATATGGGTATATACATATTTTACCGCATTTTCTCGCGCTATATTCTGGCCATTATCTCAACAGGTGCGTTATTACATGTCCAATTAAATAATACAAATATATATGAAAGTTTTGCAACAGGTGTTGTGAATGTGGGGATATGCTATCTCATATTTATGAATTTATTACTCGAGCTTATTCTCTCGTCTCCAATTATAACTATTGTGATTTGTTTCCTCAAATTTTTCAACCCAGTCAGGTTTTAGTAGCTTTTTGGTGTCGTGATATCAAAATTAATTACTGATCAGTGCTCATCACGTTAGATGCTTCACAAACTGTCGTTAAGTGTTCTTCTTTTGGGTGATTAACATGCAATCGTCTAGTTTTTGGTTAACATTTTTTTAACCCTATTGGCTAGCTCACCCGCGCGCAATACCCGCTATAGGTTCTTCCTACGCACGTTTCCAGTTTATGATTTGGTTTTTAACATAAGAGTTTCTATTTTATAAGAATCGAACTGCCCTAAAAACTTCATTGCAGTTTCGTTCGTCTACTTCTAAAATTATGCGCGAGGTTATGCAACGCTCTGGTCAGCATTTCTAAAAGCACAAGCGATTCCCATTTCAGTGTCTCGCGTGTATACCGCTGGGTGGCGATGCGTCGTGTGGAGTTACAAGTGGGTGAAGCAAGCGTACACCATTGCATTTCTTATTCTTAGCTCTTCCTTTACATTCTTTCGTATTATCTAACAACAAATTATGTCCCCTCCAGAGCGACCCCTTCGCTTCACAAACAATATCTGTCAGCTGATGTACGCGGTTGACAGGCAAATTCATTCATCCTTGGCTGTTCGTAAAAACAACACCCTTGGTATGACGTGCTTGCTGCGCGAAGGCTGATGTAACATAGTGTCGCCACCATTCTGGCACTTATATTTCACCGTGTGACACAAACAGGAAGTCTCTCTGCTGAGACATTCTTCGCGAACGCACCGAAATCGAGAATATGCAGTAAGAAAGAGAGTGCAAAATAAAAATAGTAGAAGAGAGGGGAAAAAACATATTCTAGCTCGCTTTCGTGCTGCTCGCTTCAAATGGGATGCTATAAACTGATCGCGTTATGTATACTGCTCCGAAAATTTTTAAAGGGGCACTGATACCCCAAAGGTCGTATTTTTGTTGCTGTCTAAAACAATGCAAGTTGTGGTCATAAACACAACAAAAAAATACCACAACACGAAAAAAAAGATTGACCGCATCTCCACGTGGTGAATGATGTTGATTGGGGCGAAGCTCTGGTGGTGCTCGTCTGCGTAGACGCTGAGCCGCACATGCCGAGCCTTTCGTTCGTTTTCATCCATGTCAGAAAGAGAATGTGTGGTATGGAACGTGGCTATATTCGCATTTGAGCATTTGACCGCAGCGCCCTGTCGTCTATAAACGTTGAGCCAATGCATGCAAAGTTTAACGCGATTATATACGCATTTGACAGCAGCACCCTCTCCTGTATAGACGTTGAGCGGCTACATGCAACGTTTCATCCATGACAGAAACCCCAGCTCTTGAGTTACTACCACATCTCAGAGCCCCCTACTCGTCCCGCAGTCGTGGCCGAGTGGTTAAGGCGATGGACTAGAAATCCATTGAGGTCTCCCCGCACAGGTTCGAATCCTGTCGACTCCGCAAACATATATTTTTTCATCAATTTTTTTTTCATAATTTTTTTTCATTTTTTAATCTTTTTTTTTGTTTTACACGAGCACGTGAGCACGTGCTCACGTGGTCGTGAGCACGTGAGCTCACGAGCAGGAGTACGAGCACCCGACGCCGGACATCGGACGGACATACGGACATGGCTAGCCCCTAAGGAGCTTCGCCCCTAAAAAAAACTTCCAGGCGTGCGAGCGCCCTTTTTTAAATTTTGGCGCCCTTCTCTCTCTCTTCTCACCTCCTCGCTGTCTTTTATTTGTGACGTAATCGATTATAAAATTTAGAAGCTTTGTATGCGAAATTTTTATATTTAATAACGGCATTCGTAAAGCATGCTTTTAACGCAATTGCGAACGCACTATTCCCCTTCTTTTTGAAATACCGAAAATCGAAGTCCGTGATGTCACCTCCTGGCTTTTTATCGTCCCTCGGAAAACATGCCTGCGCTCAGCACATGTAGCACTGACGATGATCGGTGAGTCGGGGGAGTCGGACCAAGCTCTCTTTTTTAGGTGCCCGACGATATCTCAGACTTCGAAAAGAAAATCGTCAAAAGGTCGAAACAACTGGTTTGGGTGTCTGTATCGTAGTTTCGGTTGTGATTCCGTCGGGGCAGCCCTTCACGCAGAACCGGCGCGACGTGGTACCTCACGTCGCAAGTCCACTGCGCGTTCTCGGCGACCTCGCAAAATTTCAAAAATTTGAGAACGCTGAAAGGGGCCTGAAAGAACTTCAAACTCAAAAGTGAAGCATTGTCTGCTCCCAGCGATAGGCGGCACGCACGGAGAAGAGTGGTTGATCGCGGGACGCGGGTGAACACGACACTTCGGGTCGGGACGGTTCGGTGGTGTGAGAGGGACTCGAGTTACAGGACGACTCAATCTTTGAGGTCACTGCACTGGCGCGGATTTCGCAGGAACTTCGAATTCGGCTCTTGGAAATGGTTTTTTACTTCACAAATACTGAGTTTTTAAGTCTGAAATTTGGAGGGTACTGTCGAGGCATCGTTCTCAATCGTTTCAGATAATAAAAAAAAATTATGATTTTGACCTGTCAGTGCACGATAAAAGTTTCACGGATTATAATCAAACTGAAGCAAGAGAATGGCGGAAATTGGACGCGTCCGAGGATAGGCATCACACAACATCACGCACCAAGTATCCCCCAATGCGTACTATGGGGGAGGAGAAGGAGAAATAAACTTTTAATAAATGGAGCTTCAGGCGCTGATGGTCGGGCGCCCGCCCGGTGGGGTGCCTCCTCTAGTCCGGGAAGCCCTGGTCCGCGCTGGCTGCTCGGGCCCTCTCCACCAGGCTACGCTGGGCTGAGAGGTCAGCACTGGTCAGCTGGCCCACCCACTGCTCATAGGTTGCGTGAGGGCAAGGGATGGGGTTTGCTGACACTCCCAGACCATGTGGTACAGGGTGCCAGGCTGGGAGCAGAAGTTGGAATACGAGTTAGTTTGTAGCCGACGAAAAGCGGTCGCTTCGGCTCTAGATAGGTGGGTGTGCGGTGGCGGAAACTGTCGTCGTTCGTGGCGGTAATGAGCGAGGATGTCCGCGTATTTTTGAAGAGGAGTGGGTTTGAGGGTGCATGGCGTTTGCGTGTCGTTGCCCTCTTGAGAATCGGCGCGGTGTGTATGAGCGCGGGCAGCGGCGTGTGCCGCTTCGTTTCCCTCGAAGGACTCGTGTCCGGGGGTCCAGACGATATGGAGTTTCGGGGGCTGGCGCACGTTTTGTAGAACTTTGAGGGCCGCTTGTGATAGGCGGCTTAGTAGGAAGTTCCGGCCAGCGGCTTGAGAGTCGGTCAGTAGAGTGATGTACTCGTCGCCAGTGGTGGCTGCCAAAGCAATGGCGAGCTCTTCGGCTGTCTCGATAGACGTAGTGAGGATTGTAGCTGCTGTCAGTTCTTTGTAATGGGTGTCGGTGACGCTCACGGCATGGGCTGGTTGTTGGGGGTACGGGGAAGCATCCGTGTAGCGAATAAAAGAAGAGTCCGGGGACTGTTCGTATTGGATTTTGAGGGCTCGTATCCGGGCTTCTCGGAGTGCCTTGGTGTAGATGGGGTGTACGTTTTTTGGGATAGGCGCCACTTTGATGGAATGTCGGATGGCGACAGGGATGTGTTTCTTCTGCTCGCATTCTACAAGAGGCGTGTAGCCGAGCTGGCTGAGCGTAGCTCTGCCTGTCGGTGTGAGTTTGAGTCGGGTGACCTGTGAGACTCGATGGGCTTCTTGTATTTCCTCCCATGTATTATGGACGCCGAGCTGTAGGAGTTTTCGCATGGCCGTCTTTGGGGGTAGTCCCAGGGCGGCCTTGTAGGCTTGGCGTATGGCAACGTTGAGTTTCTTCTTCTTCGCGGATTTCAGGGCCAAGTACGGTGTCCCGTACGTGACTCGGCTTATGAGGATAGCTTGAATGATGCGTAGTGTGTTCGTTTCTTGTAGTCCAAAGTGGCGATGGGAGACTCTATGGATGAGGTGCATGAGTTGGGTGAGTGTGCGCTGCAGGAAGAGGATGGTCTGGGCGCCTGAGCCATTTTTTGGTATGTTGAGGCCCAGGATGCGAAGGTGTGAGACGTTGGGGACGGGTTGGTTGTCAATAATGAGCTCTGGATCTGGTATGGGGTCTGTGTTTTTCTTGTATGTTCTCTTGCACAGCGTTAGAAGGGCAGATTTTTCTGGGGCGCACTGGAGTCCCCTGGGTTGCAAGTATTGTTGGGTCACCTGGATGGCTGCTTGAAGTGCGTCTCGCTGGTCCCCCGGGGATCCGGTGGAGACCTAGAGTGTTAGATCCTCTGCGTAGATTGCGTGATGTAGGTTCGGGATGGCTTGTAGTAGAATGGCAAGTCATTCATGGCGATGTTAAACAGTAGGGGGCACTACCGACCCTTGTGGCGTGCCTCTTGGTATGGTTGTGAACGTGTCGGATCGGAGGCGTTCGATACCCACTGTTGCCGTGCGGCTGGTGAGGAAGGAGGCGACGTATTTGTATGTTCGCTCGCCACAGTTAGTGGATGCGATGCCTTGAAGGATGGCCTGGGCCCATTTTCTCGAACGCGAACCGTAGGTTAAAGTTAACTATTGTCCCTAGAAGGGGGAATTCTAGGTCACGTGACTGGGAGAGCAGGGGCGCCGACGGAGGAGCAGTACCTACAAGCTAAATGGCCGCGACGTCGCTTAATGAGTGCTAATAGTTCTGCTTGGTTCTGCTGAACATTCATTTCGATCCGGCTGTTATATTAATGACGCACCATCAACCTATTAGCACGTCAAGCAGAGCGGTAGTTCAGAGGGACTACTAAACTAACCGACGGCAGCATTCCGCGAACGCATCGCTCTTCAGCAGTCCGGGATCCAAGACATATGACGGTACATAAGCCTTGCAAGTGTTTTTATGGTGAGTAAAAAAATGTTTTGCGAACAAGTGTTAGTATATATTTATACTAACACGTTTAATTTGTTACACTATGCACTCCAACTCGTGAGCAGCGATTACTTTGCGGAGAAAGGGGCTTATCCTCGATAAAGTCTTCGTTCCGGGTGAACAGCTGGGACATTGTACTGTTTTTGTTCGCAGTGCACCGACAGTACGCCGACAGCATCGAGGTTTCTACATATCCCCGGTGGCCAGCAATCCAACGGTGGCGAGAATCTTAGCTTGTGGAGACTCAAGAACAGACAACCGTTTCGCTTGGTCCACACCCGTTCTAACCCGCGCTCGTCCTGAGCGCGCGCTAGCTTCACCCGCCTCACGAGCCATCTTTATTCTCTTCCTTTTAAATACCCACAACCTTTACGCTGAAGCAGTGCCGCTGCGTCTGGTTCTGACCGCGACGGTCGGTCGATGCATCCACCAATGGGAAAGGTACAAGCGCGGTATACGAATCAACCTTGCCGATGTCATCTGCAGAAGTCGCAGAAACGAAAAATAAACAAATCGTTTCCGTTATCAAAGTACAAATAGGTCCGCAAATCACCATGTAGAGGCATGAACTCCATGGGACGAATATGCCGGGCGAATAACAGACGAACGTTGCCCGGCGGCTTTTGCACGGCGCGTGGAATCAACACAGTGGCTGCTATGTCGCGCGCAAAGCGAGCGTGCCGTCGGGCGGCGTTCGCCGGTTATTCGTCGCATAATCTTTTCGTTCCATGGAGTTCGGCCTGTAAGTCCGATCCACGGTCGGTCTGCGTGTGTTTATCGCGCGTGCCTGTACGATGATGGGTGGTGATGCGTTTTGAGGTTTGGCGTACGGCGCGCGCTCGTGCGTCTGTGTTAAAGCATCGCTTTTTCACACTGTAAACACGGACGTCGCTTGATACGGACATCTGTGTTTGCTGTACTTTTATCGATGCCTAACAACAAGCACACTGCACACAACCTCGCCAAGGAAACGTCATAAAACCAGAAGATTGAATCAGACGCACTTTATTTGAAGTCATTTCACGTTCTAAAAATGCCTAGCTATTTACAGAATTGAGAGAAAGTTTACAGGAATACATAAACAATGAATAAGTCAGCTTTATGGCGAGATCAAGAGCATAGATATACAAACATGTAACACGTGACATCATATAGAAATAATTGCGTTCACTGGCATCTCGCCATCTTTCAATTATTATGTACATATTTACTTTATTACTGCATACGTCTTGAACAAGCAGTTTTCACAAATAGCACATCTCATTTATTTAAGCTCTTACCCACGACATTCAATAAAACATTTACAAGACATTATAAATTACTTTTATACCCTATAATGCCGTACTAGTCATCACACGAAAAAGCATCCTAAAACTACAGTGCACAGCATTCGAATTTTTTTAAATAAAATGCATGAGACCCAATGTTTGAGCAACCTTAAAAGGACAATATAAAATATGCAGGGAAGTATTTACAGGATTTTAAGTAACGAATATATGCACCAAGTTGCACAAACCCAATAAAAAAATTCACAACTCGAGCAAGAAGCAAACAAGCCGTAACAATATCGGCCCGTTAAGGCTGCCTACTCTCACGTGGGCGCCGCAAGCCCTTATGCGTATTGCAGATATCTCCTCAGTCGATAATCTCAGCTTTCTGCAACAACGCATCATATTATGCCTCTATATTACGGCTATTTTGGCCAACTAGGGGCTCATATCGCAAAAAGGTACGTGATATGGCACGTAATTTCAAATGGAAGGAAATTGCTATTACTACCTACAAACACTAATTAAACATTTTGAAACCGGCTGACCTGGAGAGACAAGGGCCTCCAATACTGGATTCGTCACCAGGACCGATGGGCACGCATTTTCCCGGATTCGTGTCTTTCTTGAACTCCTGAGGGCAGACGCGGCGAAATGTTCGCCGCAGAGACGACGTTCGCGGAGTTTGCTCAACGGCAGCAACTTGAACTCTGGGCGATTCGCATAGCAGATCCATTTACTGGCTCTATTTGAAAAAGTAAATGGAAAAGAAGAAAAATAGCGCGCTAACTTAACGCGTTCACTTCTTTCAGTATCACGCGTACGAAGTTTCTACTCTCACCTGTCGTCCGTCGCAAAACGGAAAAATACTGCAGTCAGCGGCTTTTGTCGTATGCTGGCACCACTTTGCTGCACAGTAATGTCCATAGACAGCAGCCATCCCGCCGAACTGAAAGCTGAAAGAACCATCTAACGCGCAGACCCCACCGCCGAAAGTTTTGCTTGCGCTCGAGCGTTTCGCGTACGCCGCACACCGCTCGCCCGCACGCGCTTCGAAAGAGCAAACAAAAATAACGGTCGATAACGGATCTCTCCCTGAACGCCCATGATTGGCTGAAAGCGCGCAGACTGATCTTATATGGTGGCGAAGATAACCTATGCGACACGACGCTCAAAACTGCGGCGGTGAGACTGAGAACCACGTCTGGGTTGGAACGAATGAATGGATGTACGAAGACTTATGGATAGACGTACGTAAGCTTCATGTGGCGCCACACTTTGGCCACCCGCGGAACCTCAGAGCTGCATACGGCTGCCGGCGTTGCCAGACTGGAAGGCGCACGGGAAAGCTATGCGTTGTTTATGGCGAAACATATTGAAGGAAATGTTTCTTACATTTTCGAATATTCGTCGACAAACTCTAGCATAGTAGCTAAAATTTCTTCGTACCATCTGAAGCAAATACATTGGTCTTCAAGTACAACATTACTATATTTTACCTAAAATACCATACTAGATCGATAACAACCGGCGGAAAAAGAGAATAAACAAAATGACTGGCTTGTTTCACCGATAGATGACGCATCTTAATACCTAATCAAAAATAATTATTGTTGTGCTATATCCAGCCGTTTATTACAGTACCTAGGTACTTTTTCCTTCCTAGGCACCTTGGTTTACCAAAATGGGTTTACCATCGCTTCGAGAAAACCGGCCCTGGTGTGAAATGTTGTCGAATGCAGCCTTAAAGGGGCACTCAAGTGGTTTTGGGGGAAGCTACTTTTTGGTGCGATGGCGTTAAGGAAGTGTCAGTGAATGAGTATCTTCAGTTTTAGAAGGCAGAACCGCCTATTAATCACGCAGAGAATAAAATACGAGCGGACTCTTTTCTGTTCCTGCGCCGACCAATGAAATTATCGCATGTTTGAAAATTTTGGCGGCCTTTGTAAAGTTTCGCTAAAGAAACAATTTTCAGTTCATTTATATATGTTGTGCATGATAATTTCACAAGACGTAATATAGTTCTAGTTTAGAATACGCGATACTGCAATTATCGTTTCACAAACAAGGGACTACGTTTTCTCCTTGCCTTCCTTCGCGGGGGTGAATTTCCCGCGCTGCCTCGGGATGCGCGGAAGCGCACGTATCATGAACTCTTTCAGGAGGACTGATTGCGCGCGTTGCATGCCGGTCGTGCCGGTCGCGGGCCGGCTCCTTCTATCTGCTAAACATGGCGTCGGTGGTGATCGTCGACGACATGGTGAAAGCTCATCTTCCGCGTAAAAGCGCTATCCTTGACAGTGAATTTTCGTCGTGTGTCACTATGATAACCCAGCACGTACTAGAAGGGAAGATCCACCTACTCGTGCGGCGATGTCGTGGTGGAACTCTCAAGACAGCAGAAACGCCCATGCCATCGTGTATGTTTACTTCGACTACAGTGGTGCTTTCTGAGCATTTGTTTCCTCGAACATCGCCCGAATTTCTTATTAGGCGCATTTCATGCGTGTGCTCAAGTTCAAGGTATTACTGGCGCGTACCGTATAAAGGATGCGAATTTTCACGCGTTTCTACCACCGGAGAAAAGTGATCGATTAGTGTTAGCAGTCCTCAACGCTCGCCACGTCTATCTGATCACGAAATCATATTTCTACGTTGCAATATCTCTGCTAAGATTACATCATCTTTTATAATCGTAGAAAAGGCGTGTGGCGAGATTTGTACTATTGGCAAAGTCGTGTATTAGAGTCGTAATCGTCCAAGACGGCGTACTGCACTTTTTTTTCTTTTTTTCATCCACTGTACTTTGCAAGCCTATCATGAAAAAAAAAATAGTAAAGCTTTAGGCTATAGAAAACCGTCTGTCCATATTCTGTTACGGCATTGAGTGGCAGTGGGTCACCTTTTTAGAGGCGCCGCTGAAACAGGTGACGGCGGCGTAGAAGCGGTCGCCGTGCTGACGACCTGCTGCGCTTGTTGCAGTGGTTGCAGGTGTGTGTACGCGCGGCGCAGAGCGGTCGTTCGCTCTGATTGCAACGGACGCAGTCGTAGGTAACGCGCTCGTTGCACATGTCTGAACCAGCCTTCCCCGTCCTCCCGAGGCGAAAGTCAACGTGGCGACATCGTTTGACATCACGTACCAGAGGTTACGCTGCGATGCCAAACGTTGGTTTGGTTACGACTTGCCCAACCGCAAATCGAAGAACGCCCGAAAAGGCCTGCGTTTCGTCGTCCTCGGAACCCGAACACGACTCCGAAGCGCTGCTATCGTCCACATCGCACGTCGGAGTGGCGTCATAGGAAATCATCCCCAGGTCGGCTGTCCGCCGAAGAATTTCAACCTCTAGCGGCGTCAGGTCCTCGAGCGTAGAGAACTCCGCCATGATCGAAGCTCGAATGACAAAGTAGTCGGCCTGTGCGGCTACCTCGGAATCACTGCGCGACGAAACGTCGTCCAACGCCATTGGCCCGAGATAGTTTGGATATGCGAGTGGTGACCAATGAGAGTGGTTTTGTTCTCGAATGGATCCGAGGTTTGGTGGCTTTTAATTACATTTTAATAAAGAAATAATCACCGTATGACTATATTTTGTTTTGGTTTTTAGGGATACTTAGGGCGTCTTGATTCAGTTGTCATCATCAAAACACGAACTCAAAAACCACTTGAGTGCCCCTTTAATGTCTAGGGCCAAGATCGACCGCTTGCTGTGTTTCTCCAAGCTGTCCAGCACTTCCTCCTTGAGCTGAAGCAGTATGCCTTGGGTGGACAGATGGGGGCCAAAGCCGTACATTGTGTCGGGGAAGTATCCTTTGTCTTCAATGTGAGGCAACAGGTGGTTGTGGACCATGTGTTCGAACAGCTTGCCAACACAAGAAGAGTGGGAGATGGGCCTGAGATTCTTGGGGTTCAGGGGTTTGCCGGGTTTTGGAATGAGAGTGTCGTCCGCGTGTTTCCTCTGCGGCGGCAGGGAGCCCGCCAGCCAGCAGTCATTGATGTTGTCTAGCAGATTTTCGAGGTAACGTGATCGAGGTTTCGAAGTAGGTTGTTGGGTATTTTGTCTCGACCCGGGGTGGTGTTGCGGGTTGAGGCGGCGGTGTACACCGCCGCCTCGATTTCAGCAAGTGAGAACGGCTCGTCCATTTCAGGGTTGGGGTCACCCGTGTAGTCTGGTGCCCGCTTGGGTTGGGCGTGAGATGGGGCCGCCAAAGGTTGTTTGAGTTCTTCTAACAAATCGGTTTGAGTACCCGGGAGGTTGTGAATTAATCGGCGGAGTTGGTGGGTCGTGACCGCCTTGGACTAGCCGGTCCCCAACAGGGAGCGTAGCAGGTGCCAAGTTCGGCGGGTCCCCAGCGTTCCTTGGAGTTTGTTGCAAAGTTACGTCCAGTTTAACTGGCTAAGTTGGCGGCCGTATGGTTCTGCCGTTAGTTTTGCAATGCAGGTCTTCAGCTTGCGGTTCGTCTTGTTTTTCCTCCAAGGTCTGAGTAGCCCGTGGCGGGCGTTCCCGAGGTGGAGGAGATGGGCGTCGATGGCGCGATTGTCCTGCGCAAGAGAAAGTTCCTTTGTGTTTTCCCGTGCCTTCTCAAGGAGCTAGGTAGTCCAATCCTCGAGGCTTATGATGGGACCTGTGGGGGTTGCTTCTCAAAATCTCTCCAATTGGTGATGCGTGCTGTGCCAATTTTTTGGGTGCTGGCCCTGTGGTGTGGGATTTGGAGCTGTATTATGTAATGGTCGCTGCCCAGAGTTTCGTCCAGGTGCGACCATGTAACCTGTTTGATGTTGCACGTAAACGTCAGGTCGGGAGTCGTATCCTGCGAGACGCTGTTGCCAATTCTGGTGGGAATGTGGAGGGAGTTACATAGGTAAAGTTGATTTTGTAGGGTCACTTCCTGTAAGGTTGTACCCTTTTTGTTGTTTCTGGGGTAACCCCAGGCCATATGCTGGGCATTGAAATCCCCGAGGACCACGAGTTCGTGGCCTCTGGTACGTTGGCGGACGATTCGTAAAAGGCGGTCGATCGCCGAGAGAGGCTTCGTTGGTGGACTGTAGATGATAAGGACGTACAGGCTGGCTTTTGTCTTTTTACGGAGTAGGAGCTCGACGAATGTATAATCTATTGTGGTAGATAGAGCGTGCGTTAGGGCCGTATGGGTGGCTTGAACAAGGACGGCTGTTCGGGATGCTGGATCAGTGGCATATGTCGTGTAACCCCGGAGCGACACGTTGTCCGTATTCGTTTCTTGAAGGGCGATGAGGTCTGGCGAGTGTTGAAGGGCGAGGAGAGTGAGCGATGGTTGCTTGTTGCGAAACGAGCAACAGTTCCACTGCCATACGGTCAGCAGGGTTGGGGGTGCAGATGAGTTTTCGGGTGATGGGGGGTTAGTCATCGTCAATTTGGAGTAGAGGGGACGTGTTGCCGGAGGTGCGGGGTAAGGTGCACTGTTTCTGCCTTTTGCGCGCCTGACGCTTTGCTTATTCGATGGCGTGGATGCGCTGATCGAGGTCAATCAAGCGGTTGTTGAGGCGTTCGCCCATCTTGTAGATGATGCCCTCAAGGTGGCTAATATCTCTCGGAAAGGGCGTAGGGGCGCGAGAGATAAGTAATGTGGCCTCGGGGTCCCTATCAAGGGTAGGGTTTGAGGGCGCTGAATTTGGTGCTGGGCTGACAGCTACATTTGCGTGAGGGGTGGTGTGGCATCGGGAGTCCCTCTCTGGGGTCAGGTCTTGAGGACGTTGAACTTGGTGCTGGACTAACAGCTCCACTTGCATGAGAAGTTGCTCGATACGTTGTTCGAGGGTAGTTGTACGTTTATTCGTAGCTTCTGGCTGCTGTTTGAGGAGCGTGTTTTCATGTTGGAGGGTTGGGATGCGGGGGTCGGGAGTTTGGACGGGACAGGTGGGGAGTAGGGGGAATTAGTCACGAGCAGTAGGCGGGGAAGCAACGATGGTTGACCAGCTCACCTGTTGTTGGTTCGGCTGGTTAGATGGGAATCGTCGTTGCTCAGGAAACTGGGAATTCGAGGAGGGTTGTTGTTGGCCACCGTTGTTAGGTGAGAGCTCGTTCCCGGACCCGCAGTGGCGAAGGCGGTGTTCGCAGCTTTTTGCGGCAATCCTTACTTGCCGTGGGGTGGGCCAGGCCGCAGAGTTGGCACTTAGGGAGCAGTCGAGGTCTGGTGTGGGATTCCTTGTGTGGCACTGAGCGCACATTGTCGTGTAGGGATTTGGGCAGACGTCCTGCCTGTGTCCGAGCTCCCCACAGAGGGAGCAGCACTGCACTGTTTGTCGGTATAGTCGGCAGCGAATGAAAAGTCCGCACTCTTTAATGTAGAATGGTACATGGATTCCTTCAAAACGTGACCACTGCCGATGTGGAGTTGCCCAGCATGCGGGCATGTAGTATACGTGCGCCGTTGTATGCCAGGATGTGAGGGAGTTGGTCAGTGGTGGTGCCCGGGTCCAGACCGTGATCACCCCGCGTCTTGTCCCTGGGAGCGGTTTGAGGTAAGGTAGAACTTCATGGATCGCTGCCCCCAGTTGGAACGTGGAAATTTCGCTCAACGCGAGCGCGCAGTTTTGTTCGGGCGTGCCCGCAACGATTAAATTTTGCGAGGCTTGAATTTGCACGATGAATAGAGCGTAGAAAATGTGTTCGGGTATTTCGCTTGCCTGTTGTAAGCTCTGTGTGAGTTGGCGGTCATTCCAGGCAGCTACTCGTGGTCCAGTTCGTGGCCGAAAAACGACCTTGTAGTCGGAGTCGGGTAGTCGGGGTCGGCGTGCCAGGTGGACGGTTTGTAGACTGACGTGGCTCTGGGGGCCGGGGCGGGTTTGCTGGTGGGTTCTTGACATTGCGACGTTCGCGTAGAATTTGCTGCCAGGGGCCTGGTGGTGCTAGGGTCCGGCCGCTCTGGGCGTCGAACTTTATGGCGTTGTCAGTGGAGTTGGGCATGGTGGGGGCTTGGGCTTTGCGAGCTGGGAGCCTCGACGGAAATTCGGTGGCTATGCCTAAGGGGTGAAGCCTTGCGGTGGCTGCCTACGTGGTCGATTAGTGGGGGCGATTTTGTCAACAGTCACTCCGAGGTCCGCTTGGGTGGTATCAGCGTACAGCTCGTGACGTTAGGAAGCCCTTGGCGGCTGTTTAGGGAACGTAGATGGTCCTGGTCATCCAAAAGTGGACTTAGAAACAGGAGCCCATGCGAGGCGCGGCTGAGCCGTGTGGCCCCCTCTTCGTCTTTTTCACTATCGGGGAAAAATAAATTATGATCAGAGGAGCGCGTGGCTCGCGGTACAGGTTGCGCCGCCTGGAAGTGAGCCTATGGGCGAGGGTGTGTGGCCTACTCTGATGTGTATACGCCCTTCGCTCGGCGCTTCCCAAGCTTCGTCATTGGGCCATGGGCCGAATATGCCGCGAAGAAGCGACGAATTTCGCCCGGCCGCTTTTGCTCTGCGCTTGGCATCAGCACAGTGGCTGCTACGTCGCGCGCAAAGCGAGCGTGCCGTTGGGCGACATTCGTCACTTATTCGTCGCATAATAGACCGATCGAACCAGCCAGCTCGACTACGCCACCGCTGCCGCAATGCATCAAGGGAGCTTTAGTCTTTCTGCACGTGTGACAACCTCGCTGGAGCTCTGCGCGTGTGGAGCATGAGCCGGCACGAGCCGTCTTGTGCACTGCTGCCTGCCTCCAGCGAACTAAAGTTATGGCGGCGTCACGCATGCGCGGAACGCTTGGTGAGATCAGTCTATTCGCTCCATGGAGTTCAGCCTATAGTGCGCTGAAAACTATCACCGCTATCGTTGCTCGCTCGACGCGTGCAGCGCGAGGAAGCTCGCCGCTAGTAGCAGCGTTTGCGCGCGAGCTTCCTCGCGCCACCCGCGTCGAGCGAGCAACCGTAGCGGTGGTAGCTTTCAGCGCACTAAAGGCTGAACTCCATGGAACGAATTATGTGACGAATAACTGGCGAACGCCGCCTGACAGCACGCTTGCTTTGCTGCGCGACGTAGCAGCCACTGTGTTGATTCCACGCGCTAGCGCGAAAGCCGCTCGCGCCACACAATTCGTCGAGTGTATTCGCAGCCATATTCGTCGTCCATGGAGTTCAGCCTTAAGAGGCGCAAAGCTGCAGCTTGTGAAGCGCTGAGCGAAGGGCGTATACACATCGGAGTAGGTCACACTAAAGCCCCTTCATGTTTTAAAAGTAGCGCTAGGTGCGTCGATGCACGAGGCACGTGCAACGTGCAGCCCTTGGGAAGATCATGGCGGCACAGCCCAACACGGAGCTAGAATGCAGACGCCATGTTCTTCCCAGAAGTGGCGCGCGGCACGTGTCTTGAGTAGAGTGCCTTCATACACACGCGCGCAGACAGACATGTAGGCACCCTAGTCTTGAGCCTTTCTACAACAATGAATGGCGCCACTTTTCCCAGGATAGAGGGGCTTTAGGTCACACACCCTCGCCCCTAGGCCAACTTCCAGGCGGCGCGGCCTGTACCGCGAGTCACGCACTCCTCTTTTTGTATTTTATTTTTCCCCGATAGTACATATGCACCTTTCCAATGTTTACAAATTCACAGCCCAGCGTGCGACCTCCACAGCCCAGCACGCGCGCGTTCGTGTCTTTAGAAATTGAGCAAACCACGCGCCGAAAGCGTGAACGTTGAATATTGGCACCGGCTTGCAGCTCTTTTCTCTATAGACGCTTTGCAGAAGCTGTGCATGGGCGCCGCCATAACTGACCTTCAGTTTTTGTTTCCCATTATTCTGTTTACTTCACTTCATTATTACCATAGCAGGCCAGGTTATTGCCATCGTAGATTTTATTCTGTGTTTCTCCCCAGCATTGGCCTTTGTGGAGGCTCGTCCGCACCAATTTCAGTGCCTCGGCATCTCGGTAAAACAAGAGAAGGTCAGCCATGGCGGCTGTATTCTGGCGCGTGTGTAAAGCGTCTATACTTCGTTTCAGCTTGGGTCCAGACGCAGCCGATGCTACGAGCGCAAGCGTGTGGCCCTGAACAGTGCTTGCATTGCACGAGCGCGCGTGCTTGGCAGGGACGCTGAAAGCCCGGAGCTCGCGCTTGTAGCATCGCCTGCGTCTGGACCCAAGCTGAAACGAAGTATTCGCGACTCCAGCACAACGAACGACACCTAGCGGGAAAACACTGAACTGGCCGGACCAGGTCCTTTCGCGATTTCTGCTCGTCTCTTCTGGCTTCCGTGTTTGCATGTTGTCGGTGGATTGCGCGACAGAACAGTTCTACCGGTGTCTGTGTCGTAACCGTAGTATCGCCTTGTGACCCAGGTTGCTCTGCACGCGACCTATGGAACCGCGTGAGCCAGACATTCTGCGTTTCTCAACGTTCATCAGCACAGTGGAAGGACAGTGGGCAGTCCTTTCCTCGTTTCCTCGAAGAAAGTCAAGCCTCTGAAGCTCGCTTACCCCAACACATCGCCGGAGGTTCGAAACGTGGAGAATAAAAAAGCGGGGCGAACCATTTGGAGTCCAATTCCCGCTCGCTGATGCCCCAGCGTTGTGCGTTGAGCTGGCACATGGCACGGCACGACCTGGATTCGACCGCCATATTTGCCCGATAGTGGCGTCCCCTATAGGTCGCTGGAGTCGCGAATAATATCGGTACCCAATATTGTTGCAAAAAGAGGGGTTTACATACGAATACACCATTCCAAATATGTGTTGTTCTCAAACGGCACGTATAACCTCAAACAAAAGGCTGTCGAAAAATCAAAATTTACACACAAACAAAAATGTTTTTTTTCTTTGTTTCTTATTGTAAAGCATTGAGCCTGTCGTGAGTTTTAGAGTGCCCTAAAAATCAATGTTTTATTATTGGGACGTTGTTCTACTCATTTTGAAGGGGTCTGGTAAAATTGAAGTAGTTTAAAAGTTGCATAAATTGTGCTAGTACGACATATTCATCCCCGAACAAACACTAAAAAAAAAGAAAGATGTTTACAAGTCTGTAATGCCGAATTATGGCGCAGCTCTTGAGGAGGAGGAGAGATGGGTACGGAGGGGAGGGTATGTTCCTCCTCCCCTCTTCTCCTCCTCTCCTGCTTCCTCCCATTCGAGAAATTATCGGTAAATTCACTAAATCTGGTAAAAATTTCCAGTTCAATTTAGCGGAAATTTTCCCGCTACAGTTAGCGGGGAAGTTTTTCGTTACATTTTGTAGAAAGGTTTCCCGCTAAACTTAACGGAAACATTTCCCCGCTAAATATAGCGGAAACATTTTCCCGCTAAGTTTAGCGAAAAACTTTCCCCGCTAACCCTAGCGGCGAAACGTCCCATAATGCAACGCGCGGTTACGCCGACGCCGACGCTGACGCCGACGGCGGCGCCGCTCCACCTGGAAACGGCCGCCTAAGAGCTGCGCTCTAAAAAGCACGTTCAGTTTGTAGACTTCTAAAGTCACTGAGAGTGTAAAAACGCAGGGCGTGCCGAATCCCGAGCATCTTATTACCGACTCCCAGCCAATGAGATTGCTGCATTAGCCGCCGAGGAGAACCCACGGGAGCGAATCACGAAGCGAGGAGTGTGAACACATGCGAGCCTGCATTTCTTCAGCTGTCAGTGATAATAATGTTTCGAAGCAAGTTTACAAGACATACGACTTCAGAAAAATGCCTCACAGTCTCCAAACATAACACACGAGGGTTTCTGGATACCAAGATACCAATATTCACGTGAGCACACTCTCTAGGTAGCTAAATTGTAATATAATTTTAAAAAAACACTAAAGCATTGTTTTTTCGGCTTTCCAGAATAATTATCGTATGGTCATGGCCTCAATTAAAGCGGCGTTATAGACTAATTGTGCTCGTTGCCCTTCTAATTTTGTTGAATCAAATAAGATCTAAAATAGCGCTGCATTTGATTTTAGGTGAAAATGTTTCACTGAACTCGGCGGTTTTTTCAATGGTCTCTAAAAGGCCGACCGTAACTGCGTACATGATTTAAAGGGGCCACGAAAAGAAAATGTATCGACCTCATCTTTATTTGCGTATATTCACTGAAGCCAAAATATCTTGTTTCCTAATGCGGCCAAATATTGCGTCTGTATTTTGCAAACCACGTTCAAGATTTGTATCTTTTGGAGATTCTGAAACGCGGCAGAGGAGTTTGGGATTCGCCGCCTGATGGAATTTTTACAACCCACAGTGAGGATACTTCAACTTCCTCTGCTGTAGTTCACACAGAAAGAATTAAAAAAAACACTTTCTAAGAAGTCAACAGGACGTCATATGAATCTTACCATCCAAATGTTGTGCACGCCCGCACCTGCCATGATTGCATCCCTCACTATGTAAACACCACAGTCCTTGGTTTACACAAGGACAAGTTTGGGTGAGAAATAATTGAAGCATTTAAGATCAAGAATGCCACAGACAATGTTTCAGAACCTTCGTTGTCGTTACCAAGAAAAGAGCTGTAATTCCTTGCGCCAGAGTTATCTTAAAAAAAGCCTGCTCCAATTTTCATTTTTTTTATTCTTCTTTTTTAGGGAGTTAAATGCAGCTATCTTTTTCTAGTATTTCCGTCTTCCTTCAATTTTCTTGTGTCCAAAGTGGTTTTCGTAACGCGATGGGCGTCAAATAAATGTGTCGTTGCTCGCTGAAAGAACTGTGAGTGTCTGTCCCTCGTCCATTGCAGTGTATTTTACTCTTTCTATGTTAGCTATACTTTATCCAACGCGCTCTGTTACATGTACTTAAAGGAAACATGAAACGATTTTTTTAATTTTTTTTCTTGGCCATAATTTTCAACTCAAAATCAAACTAAGAAATCACGCGGTCGCGACATGCTAGGGCAACGGCGGGATGACCTCAAGCTTCCACCGCGCTTTTTAAGCACACCATAGAACTTGGCATTCGCATGCGATGATAAGTTCTGTCAGGGCACTCATTGGCCAGGAACGCGGATACAAATATGCGTCGACGAATTGATTATTGACGAGCGCATTCGTCCGAGTGATGCAGTTCTCGTGTCCGATGCGTAAACTGGGGTCGGCTGACATCATTTTGGCACCGCTGACGTGCTTTGGGGACCGCGGATGTATCATAGTGAAAAGGGTGACAGCTTTCGAAGGAAAGAAGGTGCGAAATAGTCCGTTATGTTTTCAAATGTTTTTTTTTTTTTACCGAAACGCTGGTTTTTGACTTCCTAGCCTCTAAATTTCTTTTGACCCACTAATCGATATGCGAATAGGGAAATAGGGAAAGCTAAATGATCTTAAATCATATATCCCTGCTCAAAATTCATTTCATGAACCCTTTAATTCATCTGTTGGTGCAAGCACGGGCAATGCCAAGCTTCTCTGCACTATGAAAATTAAAACATAATCGCGTGGGTGGCAGCCATAGGCGCCGGCTACAAGGGGCTCGGGGGCCTGAGCTCCCCCCCCCCGAAATTTCCTGGAGGGGGGAAGAGCCTAGGCCCAGCTCCCCCCCCCCCCCAAATTTATCAGGGGGGGGAGAAAGCCCCCTCCTCTCCCGAGCTCTTCGGAAAAGCAAGTACCATCGCCTCCGGAACCTCTGGGTGCACTTCATTAATCTCATCTGTGAGCCCTGGTGCCCGCACGTATCGATAGCTGGCGCCCAGTGGATAAGTAAAAATGTATCCACGCACCAGCTCTGGTCACTAAGTGACCAGAGCTGGTGAGTGGATAAATTTTTCTAAGTATTCAGGCAGTCCTGTTCGAAAACCCTACGTAGTATTAGCAAATACGATAAAAGCTAGTGCTGGAAATTCCTTCGAAAGCCATTGGAAGTAGTTGCGAAGCACGACAGTGGCACCTCTAGCGGACCTGCAGCCTACGGAAGTAGGCGACATAATACGTTTTGTAAGCCCCATTTTGTTTTCCCAAACGTTGAAACAATTCATTCCGGTCAGTGCGCTTGACCCACGGAATTCACTGGTCACAACTGTAACGACAGCTAAATTATAGGGTCACAAAATCAGAGATTTGTTTAGGTATCATGCCGTCAGCATGCTTATCCCACGTTATCCAGGGGATTACACACGTTTGGGACGTCTCTTTCAAGAGACGTTCCAAACGTTTCCCGGACAGGGCCGGGGCCGGGCCGCCCCCCCCCCTCCCGGGAAATTGATAACTTTTCGCCTATGGGCAGCACGCGCACTACCCATCGTGAAGAAAACAGAAGCGCACTTGGCGAGCCTCTCATTGCGAATACGACACTGTGTTGGAACTGGTGGGAACCAGAGGCAACAAAACGTTATCATAAGCGATATATAAAGCGGAACAGAGATTCAACTTTACTTAATGTTCAAACAACAAATTGAAAATAATAAAAACAAATAATCATTTATGACGCTCTTATATCATTTATGTGATACTGCATCATGCGATTTCGATTCAGCTTCGGTTTCAAATACATCCGGGTCTTCTGCGGCTCGGTAACCACAGCAACGGTGGCTCTGTCGGCTGCTTGGTCGCTTGTCGTGTCTTGGCTCCTCATCCTCTGTTCGCTGAAGGTTTAGGGTGTGTTTCGTGTTTATTGTCGTTCGCGTATGTTGTACGTGTGAGCGTGTCAGCGCCCGCCATGATTACTGTGTGCGTTGTGAGACACTGCTGCAAAACGTACAGTAGCGCAGACGACATAGGGTTTCATAATCTGTCGCGTATGCCACATCGTAAGGTCCTGTGGCTTTGAGCCATTGGCCGCGATCGTCCGTGAAGACATTGGTGCACGCGTGGGTCACGTCTGTTCCGACCACCTTTCTCCAGTACGAGAGGAATATTCAAGTGCGGCAAAGCCTCGGCCTGGATTTTTTGAAGAGGCCACTGTTTTGATGCTACAGACAGGATCTAGTCCTACGTCAAGACGTCTGTGCTGATAGTCCTTAATGACACAGAGCATCTCTGCCAGCTTCCGGACTTAACGCCATGTGTATTAACTCCCCTTCGTCATCTTCTATCAAAGATCGATAGCCTAGTGTCTAAAAATTCTCACTGACCCATCCTTTTCCTCTCAAGCACGATGGGCATTACCCATTAAGAATGTGTAACTGGCAACAGGAGTTATAGAAACACCCCCAAGCTCAGCTGAAATGTTCTCTTGTGTGTGGATATCTTGCCTTAAAGAATATTGGCCTTGCATGTTCCCGAAAGAGACTAATTGCAAGCCAGTCTTCTGGTCATCATCATACATGACTCGTACAACATATACAGTGCTCATCAAGTTTATATGAAACGTACAACTGCCTTTTCTCATGGCACGGCTATCCTGGTGACAGCCGAGCAAAGGTTTCGTTACATGGCACTCAACCGGCCATCCGGAACTGCTGCGTGAATAAGCCATTGTCAAACTTCCTCCAGGACAGTGTTTCCATAAGAAAACACACAATTCGCGTGTTCTGTATAAGCTTGACAAACACTATATGTCGCAGTTTAAAAACATACCATATTTACATTAATGCTAGTGCAAGGACCCTTCCTGAAGCCACATACTGCACCCCTATATCCCAATGCTGCACATATTTCTTGAGATAGAATGTAGACCCCAAATATTTTAATGACGTTCATCACCCAATAATTTGTTTGCTTTTTGCAAGCCCACAAATTGATCTTCATTTACTTTCACTGTGGTTACTAACTTTAGATAACTGCAGTATGTTTCTTACTAGTCAAAATAGTAAGTATAGAATATTGTAAATAACAAACAGCTCGTAGCACAATTTTGTGACATAAAAGGGTATGTCCTCATAAGCAGTAAACTAAAAACTTGTACAATTTCTGATTTTATTGTGTACGGTGTTGAGCTTTGAAGAAATGAAAACTGTGTGCTTAATGCGATTGTTACCACTTCCTCGTGTAGATTTCTACTGAGAAAAATTGTCTGTGTTCTCAAGTGGCTTATAGACACATGGATATGCACGCAATGAATCATTGATTTGTAAATTACTGATAGATGGATAGATATATAGATGGATATTTATTTCCGCTCAGGAGAGCCGCGGCGCCACAGAAAGGCTAGTAGCCCATACCGTGAAGACTAGCGGCGCCTCGTCCAACGATAAGGAGATGTTATTGTACAGAAGAATTTACAAAATGGTGGTGATGGTTTAAATGGAGTTTCTGGACGAGGGTGAACGGTTGATGTCGTGGTTTAAGAGGGTGAAATGCCTTAGGCATAGCAGCGGTCTTCGTGACGGTGATCTTCACGGGGCTTCATCTGTTCCTGACTTCTAGCAGGCCGGTCTCAAGCGCCAGGCAAGGACTCCCTGCTTCCTCGGCCTCGGCTTGCAGACAAGCGAGTCAAATTTCTGGCGACGAAGGGAGTCCAGCACCCCTGTGGTGGGGCTCCAGGCCGGGTTAGGTGCCGGTGTGATGGGCGGCGGTCTTTGCGAAAGCCGGCCCTGAAGTCTCCCGGCTTGCGGTCGAGCTTGTAACCGAGCAGCCTGAGCACCCAGTCGATCGAAAACATGGTGTGTGCCACTGGTCCGACTGGCTCTCTGAGGATAGAAACAAACACGGCTTACGCCCAGCTGGCTTCCTCCTTTTTCGCCGTTGGGTTTGTGTAACGAAGTCGAGAGCCCGCACAAGCCGCACCTTCGCCGTCAATGTCGTCACCTCTACTCTCGTTGTCGGACGACGAACGGTCTCTCGTCTGACGTAACGGGGTGTTGGCGTCCGGATGAAAACCCCAATGCCAACTGCGCTGTAAGAGGCGACAGAGTAGCTCAGAGAGGTCGGCCATCTTACAGTTATCTGAGCGACATATCAGACGTCAGATGTCATTCGGGCCGTGTTCCAAAATTTACTCGATCTTACTCCAAAGTAAGGGTTTTGTACCTTAGCGTTCTAAAACCTACACGCGTCCAGAGTTTCTCAATCATTGTTGTCCCGTGACACGACCCGCCGGAGCAACTCGGATCCATTGGGCTAAGATTTGGAACACAGCCTCGTTGACTTGCGTGTGTGACGCCATTATGGCGCCGCTGTTGTCTGACGCTCTGGCTGCGCCCTTTGAGTCCGGTCTACGTCACCACCTTGCGCAGACAACAAAAATTTCCTATTGGTTAATTATCGTGGCGTGTTTGTACAACTAAGAGGGAAGCTCTCCGAAAAACTGAAATGGCGTTGTTCTACGCTCGGAAATGAATCCGGATGATCAAAAAAATAAACCTGGGTTATGTAATATAATAAAGGACAAGGATTCCAAATAGACATATAGCTCAAACATTTCGACAAAAACGTTTCACGACTCTTTTAAGGAGCGAGCTTTAAAGATTACGGCGTACTGAAGGAAGTGCAGTTGGGATCGCTCCGAAAAAAGAATCCTGTGTCTGTCATACGAAGGATGAAAAAAAGGGGGCTACTGGCTTCCCAGACACTCGAAAAGGAAAGGCTACGGTGCTTTGTCGTGCATTGCAGAAAAATACGTACGATCGCAGTGCGCGTCCTACGGCAGTTCTGGGACGCAGTTGTGCAGGTACTCTTTCTCCTTACGGAAAGACTCATAGAGGTCATCCGCGATGGCTAGCGCGCTGATGAATTTCATGGCGTCTAGTCGACCCCGAGAGCGGTTCTCAAGACCATGAAAAGGAAAGGAGTGAACAATTAACGCTGGCGGCATAATCTACGATTGTCGGGCGCTAATGTCCTTGTCGACATTTCTGGCCGAGTCCCGTTCTTTCTAGATTGCAAGTGGACCGGCTGTTTTCAACGAGGATGCAAGATACAGTGGTCACTAAACTTATACAGAACACGCGAACCGTGTCTTATCTCGTGGGAGCGTTATCTGGGCGGCAGTCGTGTAACTCCTCTCTGACGTAACGCTAAATGAAGTAGCCCCAGCAGGGGAGGACGCTAGTTCAAGGCCGAAATCGCGGCTGGACCGGGGAAAACGCTGCAACTTTACCTGTCGGGCGATTTGCGCTTTCCAGCGCCCCCGTCGCACTGCTCGCATACACAAATCGCGGACAATATAAAAAATAAAAAAAATCAAACCCGAGGTTCCGAAGACATTCAATCCTATCTAACGGGAAAAAGCTGAGCTATCATCGAGGGTCTTTTGTGCACATGCACGAGCGGCATTTCCGCGACTGTTTTAATTTTTGTCGTAGAGGCTGCTTTACACAGCCCTGTTTTCTTACGCTTTCTTACGTTATGTGTAAAGGCAAAGTTGAAGACAGTCCAACTCCTTACATTTCGTTACGAAGAGTCCTGCGTCCCCCGGTTGCCATGGAAACTCCCAGTCAATCTCGTCGTAAGCTTTCGCAAAGGGATATTTACACGATGCAGACATCCCGGGGATTTCTTCCCGGGCGCGCGCATCACGAGACGAAAACGCGAGGCTTTTGCACAACGCAAAGCCTGGCGTTTTCGTCACGGGATGCGCGTGCTCTGGAGAAATCCCCGGGATTTCTCCTTCGTGGGAATACCCCTTTACGTAACGTAAGGAAACGGGGCTGTGTCAACTTAAGTCACCGAAACATTCGTCTCTCGAGTGTCGCGTGCCAGCCTATCTCCTTGAACTGGTAGCCATATGAAGGACAAGTGCCCCAGAGACTTGTGGCGTAAGCAGGCGTAAGCAGGCGTAAGCAGGCGTAAGCAGGCGTAAGCAGGCGTAAGCAGGCGTAAGCAGGCGTAAGCAGGCGTAAGCAGGCGTAAGGGTTCGTAACGTACGGGGCTGTGTGAACAAGCCTTTCCTCCCCATTTGGTTATAAAACGAGTACTGAGTCAACGCCAACTTTGGTGCTGTTTTTGGATCAAGCTTACAGCGCTTCAACACAAAAGGCGAGAGCCAGGGACCGTAGAGTTGAGAATGGAGTAGGTTGTGCGTTGCGTTATAAGGTCGTGTCCGCTTATCTTCTTTCATTCCGCGAACTTGTTATCGAACACCCAAACTCTGATCGCTCAACTTGCCAATCTAGTGGTTTCAGCCGCACCTGATTTTGCCTATTGTCGTGCCTCTACAATCAACAGTGCAAGCAGCATTGACTCGACAACCGCCACTCGAGCGGGGTGTAAAAAAAATTAAACAGCCTTTGAAACCTCAATAATGGTTGAGTTTTCTTCTGATAGATAGCGCGGCAGGCCAACTTAGCCACGCGTTCGCCCTGGCTTCTTCATATCGTCTACGACTGTATACATACGTTACTGCCAAAATCGCGGATTTCAAGGGCCTGCCCATAATTCGAACTTGATCAAACGCCCCCCTCCCCCTTTTCCCCCTCTCCCTGCATGGGCTAGTGCTACGTCACGGGGCCGTATTTCGGGTTCCGCCATTGAAGCGCTCCCTCGAGATAATGAAGAGTTTGCATGTTTAGCGTAAGTTTGGCGAGCACTGTGCCATGAAACGCATAATGTTACAGCGCTTTTGGAATGAAAGTAAGGGATGCGTAAAAACCAAACGTCAGAGGAACACAAGCTAACCAGGAGGTTATTGAATTCAACTTGGAGGTGGAGGAGGCTCCTAACTTGCCGAAGAAAGCTACGGTGGAGGTGCGTCCTCACTCCTGGAGTGAGGACGCAGGAGGCCGAGAATAACCCCCGTGCAACAGCAAATGATACTGGCATATCTGCTAGTCATAAACGATGCCCGGAGATTCCAGTGAACGCCATCTTATCGAGATTCGTTCCATCGAATGTTTTATTCGCTCCTTTCCTTTCTGAAGATATCCCTTTGGCACATTATGAAAACACATATGGCGCTTTCCTATAACGGGTCTTTTGCGGGGTTACATTTTATTTACCATATTTTTTTCTGTGGCTTCTTTTTTAAGTACACATACAATGGCGGCTGCTGGTGCGAGCGGTATCTTTGACTTGTTGTTTGTACATACACCAATACCCAACGAGTTATCAGACACAGCGTCTGTCTTCAAGATCAAAGTTTCAGTGTATATTTGCGCAAGTCCTGCGATAATCGACCACAGATTCGCTTTGGACCTGCAGGAGGTTTATGTTCTGACTGGAAATCGATACCACATCACACTAGCGACAAGTCGCGGGCACAGGCTTATTATCACGCAGCCATAATTCCACTTGTTATACCCGCTAGCTGGTCTTTGCACGCGGCGCGCGGGCAGCGGGTATCATGTATAACATCATCATCATCATCATTTATTTTCCTTGAGGGCCCGTGGGGCATTATACAAGGGGGTGGCAATAAAACAAAAACAAATAGAACAGTAAACACAATTATAACACTGTAAGCCAGCTATGTAGGTTAGATAAAGGGAGGGTAATGGCTTCAACAAATTTAGTAGTATCATTAATAGAAACGATGTTATGAAGTAGTGAATTCCAATCCTCGATGGCCATTGGTAGTGTGGAAGTCTGGTGAGAAACAGTTGATGATCGAATTGGACGTAATTAACATAGGTGATCAAGACGCGGGAAAATACTATGGGGAGGTGATAGCAGTGATTCTTTAAAGGTGGCTACTGGGATAAAAAATTCAATGGAGGAGAGAAAGGCGTGCTACTTGGCGGCGAAGGGAAAGTGAATGAAGGTTATCTGATTGGCGTAATCCTGATATGCTGGTATATGGTGAGTAGTCATTACAAATAAAACGAAGGGCTCTGTTTTGTACGGATTCTAGATTATTTGCAAGGTAGGACTGCCGTGGGGACCATATAGATGAGGCGTACTCTAACTTCGATCTTATAAGGGTAGTACGCTAGTCGTTTTACGGAGGATGTAGCAAGTTTGAGGTTACGGCACAAATATCCGAGAGAACGGTTAGTATCAGAAATAACAGAAGTTATGTGAGCAGTCCATGACAGGTCAGATGTGAGATGAACACCCAGGTGTTTATAAGATGAGCATGCTATTACTTGAGTGTTAGTGAGGTAATACGAAAATGGTGTGGCACGCGAACTGCGGGAAAATGATAGGGATCTACATTTATTGAAGTTTAACGTCATCTGCCACTTTTCACACCAATGTATCACAGATTCAAGGTCTTCCTGGAGAGCATGATGCTCATGGTATGAAAGAATGGGTCGGTAAATGACACAACCGTCGGTGAACAGGCGCACAGAAGAAGCTATATTAAGGTGGAGATCATTAATATAGATTAGGAACAGAAAGGGGCCAAGTACGGTTCCCTGGGGAACACCTGAAGTTACGGTAGAGATGGGAGATTTTACGTTTTTAACGGAGGAGTATTGCTTACGGTTAATTATGAATTCAGAAATCCACTTAACAACAGAGGGATGAATATTAATATCGTTAAGCTTTGTTAAAAGACGTTGGTGGGGTACTTTGTCGAAGGCTTTGGAAAAGTGAATGAAAATGGCGTCAGTCTGAAACTGAGAGATGATGGAAATGAGAGATGAAGGAAGGGTGTGGTGCCGTAGTATCACACGTGGCCGTTAGTCAGCTATATTGGGTTAGGTACAAACACTACACCTTATAGTCGCTGGTAGCTAAAGAATCGCAAGGTGTGGCTTATAATATGTTGAGGCTTCTTGTTTTTCGATTCGTTTTTTTGGCTTAGCAGCGAAAAAAAGATGCATTAAACTTTCCACGCTTTGCGTATTTTAGACTCTCAGTGACTATAGTGGGGGAAAAAAACGTATCAGGTCAACCGGTGAGAGGGTAATTTTGTGTTAGGAAAATTTGTCACCGTAACTATTCTCCAAACCGCTGATTTTTTTCTTTATTTCCTATCATTTTTTTTAGTACGACACAAAAAAGCGACATTAATCAGCAGTGAGTCTAAGCTATCACATTTGTATACATACAATATATATATATTTTTTTGAGAAGTAAAACAAGGTTAAATCAAGGCGGGCGAGCTTACGCACATTCATACTGGAAAGCCTGCCACTAAGAGAACTAAAAGTATGCTGATACGAGGGTGGTTTGTGTCGATTATTTCAAGGTCGTGACCTGTCCCAACAGCGCATGTATTTTTCCGCGAAAGGCGCACTTGAAAATAAGATTCTTTCTCCAAAGCTTACGTCAAACAAAAAAAAAAAAAGAAACTTTACTTCTTTTTGATGTATATGACTTTTTTTTAGTCAAACTTTTTTTTTCATTGCTGGTATGCGCGATTTTTTCAGCATACTTCCGCGAATGTATCTATTCTATGAAACATGAGGAAGATACATAGAAACGCGGGGCTGTCCATAGAAAAGAGAATTGCCTGTCCCCCCCCCCCTTTCTATGTATCTTCCTCATGTTTAATTACTGTTACCGACACGCTCGTTTTTTACTTAACACTATCTATTTACTTCTTTTTTTTTTGCCGGAAATGCGTCACAACGTATGTTGAAATAGCCGAGGAGACTCGCTCGCGTACACAGGGAGCAAGCCGGACATATCTTTGTCCCCTACCGGGTGCTGAAGTGGTTGCAGGGACTCTCCTTGAGACTGGAACACTGTATTGAAGCGCCGTTAAGGGCAAGCTATTTCCGGCAGACTTGCCACGTCGGATGTGAGCCGAATGAATGAGCTGCCCAGCGATGCTTTCACAGCCCTAAACCGCAAGAAGGATGGTTCGCCGTAAAATGTTTCCTTAATACAGTTGTATGTTGTATTTAGTTTTTTAGTTTTCTACTTAAAGATAGACTAGACATTGGTTCTTAGAGTGGAAAATCGTGCAATATACGCTGAGGAAGTTATGTAACTATACGCTTGAATGAATCCATAGATCTGCGCGCTCTCTATCTCTCTCTCCCTCTCTCTCTCTCCATGCAAAAGCTGACTGATAACCGTGAAACTAATTTGTGAGGTAACGTCGCTTTATAGGCATACCTCAACTAAACGCGTATATAGTATCCGAAAACTTAAGAAACGCGGAGCGTGGCAAGTCCCGAGCATATGATTATTGCCCCGCAGCCAATCGATATCGTAAGATTAGTGTGTCTTATTGAGGCTGCACATTCATCAATTGTTAGAATTCCCGCCTCGAATTCTCGATTTACCTTAACTGAGGCATCATAATCGTAACACATCTTTCTAGAACACCGAGATTGGTTCTCCGTGTGCTCTGCTGGGAAAGTACAAGCACGGGCATTTCTCAGGGTGAAACGACTTGCAATTTTTAAAGCGTAGAAGATGCCGTAGCGTGCTAAAAGCTACATGCACAAAAAAAGTCAATGGGTTCATTTTCTTGGACTACAGAATGAGACCCAATCACGGCGAACAGAAGAAGGATGCTAGTGAGCGAAGAAGCTGAGAATACGATTAGGCCTGAAAAATCTGCAATTTGCGCAGGAACAATGATGAAGTGAAACATCAACAACATCTTCAACACCCGAGACTAGAAACAAGTAGTGGACAATAAAACTTTTTGTTTCTAGTCTCGGGTGCTCAAGATGTCAAAGGTTCGCCAGCTCGCCAGCATCTTGTCCGTTATTTCTATCGAGTGATACGTCGTGTTTTGTGTCCCTGCACAAAATGCATATTTTGTTTTCTCCTTTTGTCTAATCGTAATCCGAGCTTCGTCATACGCTGGAATCCTTTTTTTTTATTATTGTACGCCGTGATTGCCTGTTTTTGAGTTCTGCAAGGAAGTGGAACTCCCGGACTAATATCTTTTTGTGTATACGCTTATCGGTGTTACGATTGAACAACAAACTCACCAGGACTGTCTTAACAAAAAATATCCCTGCTGACTTCACGACGGGTCCACAAACACCCGTACCCATGTAAATGGCCACTTGGATAACGAGTACACCACGTTTTCATTCGTGCCTCTCTGTGATTTATGAGTGGTGATATCACTTGACTGCACAACGGGTAGCTGGCATCTCCCCTAATCCTTCTCCACCTCCTCTCCTCCTCCTTTTCCCGCCTCATCCTTCTACGTCCTCCCCTCCTCCCTCTTCCTTCCTCCTCCTCCTCCTTCCTCCCTACTCCTCCGTCCTCCTCCTCCTTCTCCTTCGCCCTCCCCGCGTGTTGCATTATGGAAAACGTCCCATAATGCAACGCGTCCCTACGCCGACGCCGACGGCGACGTTTCGCATTATGGGAAACGTCACATTATGCGAAACGTCCCGATGGCGACGTTTCGCGCGGTTACGCCGACCGCGTCGCCGACGCCGACACCGCTTAAGTCAGAAACGGGCGCCTAAGAGATGAGCTCTGAAGATTGAGGCGTACATGAAACAGGGATACGCGGTTATGGTAGCAGCGCTGTTACAGTCTGTCTCAATAAAACCATGCAGTACAGCCAAAGCCACAGGATCGGTCGCAATAAGACTCGTGCGAAAATGTGAAAAAGTCCCCGAATTTGAAACACACCTTCGCGGTTGGCCCCAACACTAGAAAAGGACGGCACGCTGCCCTTGCCAGAAAATAGCCCCTCTTTCTACGGGGGTGGTGATGGCAATACTCTTTGTTCCCAGACAATGGAGACAAAAGAACCGCGATTCTCCCAGCCAGAGTGCGGCCACAAGGAACCTGCTATTTCCGAATTAACTGCGACACGCGTCCACCATCGGAGGCAGGCGGACGAGGAGGTGGGTGACAGGACCACGTGACACAGAACTTGTCATTCCTGGCGCATTTCGCAGCCCACTTTTGTGTCCGCGTTGATGACGCCGTTCGGGCCCATTTAAGGCAGCCCGCCAACCCAGAAACGGTTACTGTTGGATCCGACGTCATTCCTCCTAGCTTACGGGTCTTGGGTCTGTCAGTAGCAGCCCATCTCTACCCAGTAAAAAGAAGTTCAGCTTTGACCTGGCCACGAGATGGGCCTTGTCTTGATACCGCTGCTCTCTGCGGGCTTGGACTCCCTACTCGTGCGACTAGCCCCGTGGATTTTTGGATCACTCCTCTGTGTCTTCGTCGTCCTGCCCGTCGTTCGATGGTTTCGCATCTGGAAGGCCTTGAGACCGATACCAGGACCGTGGGACCTGATTCCCTTCTGGTTCACAATATCCATTATCCGAAAAAGCTTGGCGAAGGGTGTCCAAGTTAAAGACGGCACTGCATGTAAGTCTACCGATGTGTTTTACCATTTAAGCTGGTAGCCTGCTGTTAAGGTACTTTGCCACGGTTGGTCACTGAGCTATTTTCGCAATTTTATTCCTGGAGTTAATTTTTTTTTATACTTCTGTTCGGAATACTCATTTTGTCCTCAATTAGATCCGGATCATATCTAGCGCTTTATGCTACTCCAGCAAAAAAAAATTGTTAATTACTCGACCTAAAAGAAATGTCATTAATAAAAAGGGCTCGGGAAGTTAAAAAAAAAACAGCGTGAGAGTCAATTTAGCTTAACAGTCAAAGCTAATTTATTTCAGAAACGCAAGAGATTTTCATTTAGGTTGAGATTCATATCTCTTGTTGGTATCTCTTATGGTATAGACGCGAAATAAAACTAGTGCCAAGGTTCAATTTGTCCTGTCTTAAGGTGTAAAGTTTTGCCTGAACAGTGTAGAATTAAAACGAGACAAGTGCAAGGCAACTGTCGTCTCAGATTCCTATGCATTAGTATTCCTTGTTCTTTGATCGTTCCCTGTTTTTACAAAGTGCCTTTTTTGTCATAGGGTTTTTCAGCATAGTTCGAGAAGTGTGTGACACGTACAAGGGCAAAACTTTCAAAGCTTACATCGGGATATTCCCCGCCGTGGTGATCCACAGCCCGGAAGCGGCAGAGGTAAATAGCCCATATTTGGTTTATTTATTTTCCATATCACACTGTCCTTAACTGAATTGATTTCAAACTTCAGACGCTGCTGTCAAGCACCAGCCACCTCGGCAAGCCATTCGAGTACAGCTTCATCGCAGCGTGGCTGGGCCCACGGAACATACTCACGGCGTACGTTGAATCGCTAAACATGACACATTCATGAAATTATTTAGTTAGCAGCATAGAGCGTTTCCCAAACTTAATGCCGCCATGACATTGTCCCTTTTGGCACTTGTTAGGCCATTCCTTTAATATAGTGGTTGAACTACGAGGTGAAGCTATGACTCCCAAATCAGAACCCAGGCCGGGGAATACATTCCAGTTGCTGCAATCATCAATTTAGGTGTGCGTAGTCTACTATAGAATAATATATTGGAAACCGAGTGACGAAGTTATTATTAAAAAGCACAGTACATCACATCAGCAAAAGCCTTGTCGTTAAAAAAAATTGTCGCAAATTTTTATGACGCTTGCTTTCACGCAGGACCGGAGACATCTGGCGGTTCAAGCGAAAACTGCTGACGCCGACGTTTCATTTTCGCGTGCTCGAGAACTACATGCCGATCTTCAATGAGAACGGAGACCAGCTGACCAAGCGGATCGGTGCGCTCCTCGACGAAGCGCCCAACGAGGCCATCCCGCTCTTCCACAACGTGCAGAAATGCGCCCTGGACATTATCGGACGTAAGCATTCATTTCCTTCCTGCTCAGTTTCACGTCAGGAGCAATGATACGCGCACGTGCCTGCAAAAAGCCGCTTTAGAGCACAGGTTGCGCCCAGTTATTGATGACACTCAGGCTCGTCTACCCAAAACGGCGACGTAACAATGGCCTGCCCTTGCAACCGAAATCTAAAAATCTTGGACGCTTCAGCTTTGCCGTTAGAGTGGAACGCGATAGCGATATCGGGCCCCGTTCGCAAAGCCTTTTCATATGAACCCGCGCTCGTTTACAAACCGTCCAAGCGCATGCGCGTGGTCCATAGTCGGCCGCGTCACGTGTCTCGTAACGTCACATGTGAGCGTCGTGGGTTTGAAATTCCCGCGCGAGATCATGTCGCGACGTTACGCGTGACGTCACACGCGGCTGTGACGTCATGACTATCGACCAATCAGGATCGTCCGGTGCCACTTGCACCGACGCCGACGACCGATTTTCTGCGACACGTGCTAATTATAGCCTGTTTCACATGGAGCGACTGTGCGAAAAAGAACGATCGGTGCGACAGCCGACGCCGCGAGTGCGATCGCAATGTTTGGTTTCACAAGCTCCAACAACCGCGCGATTTCTGTCGGTCTGGCCGGCTTCTCTACCCAAGGGTAGTTGCAGTGGACACGGACGCGGTGTATCTGATTTTGCCTAAAATACAACAAAAACACCTTAATAAACACAAATATTTAACGAATACAATATGTAACTGGAAATTTCTAATAATGAAGCATTAAACCAAAAGCTTTATAGGTGTCTAAATTTATCTTCGAATACGCAGTCATCGCGGATGAAAGCTGGCTACTGAACGACTGGAGCTCTGCCTTTTCCTGACACGTGACGCGAGGCCGCGAGGCTCGCTATTGGTTGACGATGAAGCGATCGCTGTGAAGTGTCTGTGCTAAGGTGTATGTCTGACTGGCTCTGCGTCAAAATACCAACTTGGTCAAAACCAGTCGCAGAGCCGCTGCGACGGTGCGACTGCCATTTTAATCGCACATTTACTGGAAATCACACAGATTTCAGATGAGAATCGCAGAATGTGAAACAGCCTAGACGCTATCGTGTTAAAAGCCGACGAGAAGATAGCGTAATTGACGTAAAACCACTTTCGCGCAAAGTTGGCATGCATGAAACCGCTATTGGCTTCCACCTATACATGACTTAAAACTGGCTTGCCAGCTTTGTTCCGTTTTGAAGCGCTGTGTGCTCTCTTTTGAAATATAATATCCCCAACAATATCTGCGCCCTTACCTTAATAGCCATCCGGACTCAAATCTGCCGCGGGGGGCCAAGGGCCATTGGAAGGGACCACATAAATTGGTTTCTTAACGTATCATGCTTAGATTTGGTTTAGAAAGATGGTGCATTTTGTATATCAACATTTCAAAGAATGAGCCTGTTTTAGTAAAAAGTAAAACAATTAAGAATGTGTTCCGTTTATCGTACTCACCCCTGTCCCGCAGTGCGCGATAGCTAATAGTAAGGCGTCAAGCAAGCCTACATAAAACGTCTTTGGTTTCTACCATTGTTTATTTTGCAGAGGTCACAATGGGAACAACATTGCGCCTGCAAGAGAAGAAGAATGAAAACTTCAGGATTTGGTTTAATAGGTAGTAGAAAACTTTTGATCCGGCTTTGACATTTCGAGACGCGCTCGAAAAATTGCAGATGCGCTGTGTAGGATATCATGTTTATCGGTGGTATTTGTTTTCTTTTCCAGGCTAATGTTCCTGATTTCCGTACGGTTCTTCAGGCCGTGGACCTGGCTAGAGACAATCTACGAGATGACGACCGAGGGGAGGGTCTTCAAAGAGACTCTGCGCAACATGGAGGACTTCAGCTATTCCGTAAGAACATATATCTGCATGAAAAAAGTTTGGTAGCTGTCAAGCACTAATGTTGAGCTCTGAACACGAATGTCATGAGCGTGGGGAGTTTTCGTGTACGTGCAGCGATTTTGTTTCTAAACAATTTATTTACACAAATATAACGTTGGGTAATGGTATCACAAACGCAGTTATTCACCTTAGTCGCGTCGCCGGTAGAAGAACAGAGAAGTGTCTGAACAAGGCCAGAGAGGGGACCGAAATATCACTCGGGCTTCGCGCATCTCCCGGCAGGGGCACTGCCGTGTTAGGGCCCCCGCGCAGGCGCAGTCGTGCTCCGCGCGTCCTTGAGAACGTATACGCGAATAAGGGCGGTTCCTCGAGCCCCTATTCACGTTGCGCATCTCATGCCGTTTGTCAGAAATGCCAGCGAACCTTCGACACATTCATTCCATGGTGAGGCGGCACAGTTCAGATAACCTTTCTCTTCTACCACCGTCACCATGTCACACCAGTCGCATTCATGCGGGGCAAATCTTCACAAAAACAACAATACTCTTCAGGGTGTGGTTTCCTTGATGGATTCTCAAATGTAGCCGTGGTAATGGATGTCATAAAAAAAAACACGTTTACTCTCTGTCGTGCCAGGCAAAAGCTGGAATTCAACTAAATCGTGAAAAGCCCCATGAGCAATAAGCTATGAATACTACATTTATAGAATCTCTATCTGGACCTCCGACCTCGAGGTCTGAAATGCGAGAGCTACATTTTATGCAGTGAACTGAAATTTTTAACCAGAGTGCACTTACCTTTACTTTTTTTTTTTTTAGGTAATGCGGGACCGAGGAGACAAAATTAAGAATTTCGAAGTCATCTCAAAGTTGGAGCCAGAGGACAATATAAATCATGCTTCCGAGAGGGACACCATACTGTTGGATACATTGCTGAAAAAACATATTCGAGAAAATTGGTATGATCTCGAGGAGGTGAAAAAGGACATTGACACTATTCTCTTCGCGGTAAGAGCATCATTTTTTTTTCAACTTTATAACGTGTGCACTAAATTAATGTATTTTGAATTTATTATCTGACCATTAGTATTTTGTACTACTTTCATATTATTCAATACGGTAGAATTGAGTTTTTTTTAAGTTGGAGAACGTCCTGCTTTCCATTCGTAGTAATTTTTTTTTCTATTCGCAGTCACTGTAATTTTGTAGAACCATAAATCGATGCATAGGTTCAAAATATCGACACAAACAAAAAGAGAATGTAGAACTAAGAAAGATGTAAAACTTAGGTGACATTATAAGCATTAAACTTAGAGGTAAGCTTAATTTTGTTTCTGATGCACCGGATAAACCAGATTCGCCAGCCTTAATGAAAATACTACTGTACCAGTAAGCACGTGTCTATAATGTAGTAAACCACAAACAACTAGCACGTCTCGAAATTCGTAAAAAATTTATTGTCCAAATAGCTTTTATCCTAGTACCTACCCTGAGCGCAACTTTAAAATACCTACCCGCAATATCGCAGTCTATATAAAAGCAATTGCGATTTCTTTTTTTAATTTCATTATGTCTCTATACCAGGTACCCAGGTGCTAAAGTAATAGCCAAGGTCCACCATGAAAACAACTGTTTGCCGGAATATTAAACTCACTCAGCCCTACGGACGATATTGGTGGTTGTCTACAGCAGTGTTCCATTCCAGCACCTGACCTACAGTGTTTTGATCCTGCCATAGGCACTACACTCAATACCACTTTTCCACTTTCGTGTGTGCAGGGAAATGACTCGACTACATCAGCCATAAGCTGGAATTTGTACATGCTGGGACTTCATCCAGAGATTCAGGCCAAAGTCCACCAAGAACTAGATCAGATATTCGATGGCGACATTGACCGAGAGATCACAACGGACGACCTCAAACAGATGAAGTACCTCGAGTGCTGCTTGAAGGTAACCTTTTTGGGGGTTCGACAATTGGACATGGATACGTTTTTATGTGACATGTTATGGAGCTTCAAATGGTTTTTATTGTTTCTTTTAGGAGTCAATGCGTCTTTTCCCACCATTTCCTTTGATTGGAAGGGTTTTGGATCATGAACTCGTTATAGGTAAGAAAGGGGTATCTTAACTGATTTACACCTACACCGTACAGTCAGCACTAAAAGAGGTTAGCAGACACGAGCGGCTGCCGGGCCAACAAAAGGGTGACACGCGGCGCTGCAATCACGCCAACACAGCGGAAATGAGATTGCCCGGCAGGTGCCCCCTGTAGCGAGGAACATGTCGGCAAGCAGCCGCCATTCCCAAAGCGCACTTCCAGATTTACCCTTCTCTGCCTCAGCCTTCCGCCAGCCAAACATGTGACTTAGCACATGGGGTCCCTTTTTGTATTCGCTAGTAGGAGCAATATCTTATTTTCATTCCAATGCTTTACCGTGATTTTGACGATTTTTAGGGCGCTGAACTGTTAAATCATTATAGATGACAGTATTAATATAGTTAACAAACAAACAAAAAACTTATTTTGCAAACGATAAGTTTTGACGAAGCATACCCGAGACTAAAAGGTGGAAACGGCCTAGCCACTCTCGCTTTCGATGCATTCGCGAAAATGTTCTGGCCATCGATCACGTGTACTCATCTATTTTAGTGCCGAACGTGCAAGTGTAAATTATAGGAATTATTGTACAAAACTTAAATCCGGAACACCCAGTGCGTAATACTTTCGGGGGCAACTTTTCCAGGCAATCGAACCAACACTATGGGTGCCACTGCTCTTGCGCATATTGAGCGCCGATCTCAGCTGTGCTCGCGCGGTCTTCACTTATCTCGAAATGTCAGAAAACGTCGCCCCTGAGTATAGCTGGCGAAAAATCTTCATGCGTTCAGAATGTATGCTTGTCCCGCATTCTCTCACAACGGTCTCGTTCCATTTCTTTTGCAGATGGCCACAAAATACCAAAGGGTGTGAGGTGCTTCGTGAACATTTTTAGTCTTCACAGGAACCCCGACTGTTACAAAGATCCGGACAGTTTTGTTCCGGAGCGATTCATGAGCCAGGAAATTATGAATCGCCATCCTTTCAGCTACATTCCTTTCTCCGGTGGCCCCAAGAACTGCTTAGGTACGTTGCCTATTTCTGGTGTGGTTCTCGTAACATCATCCAAAGCAGTATGGCTGTGCCTGTGCTTTCAGTTGGACTGGACCCCTTGAAATCGGTGTAACGAAAAATTGGTCAAACCGACTGGTGAATAGTTCCGACACCAATTGACGTGGGAATACTAACATACATATACATCTGTGTACAAACTTTGCAATGTTGTGACAGAACACAAAATACAGGACTCGACTATGGTGTCAAAATTCTTGTTCTTTCTTTCTTCAGATGTTAGGCAACGTTAAACTAGTCTGCTGCAAATACGGCAACTTGTACGGTCTGCACGTGTGGATTTAACGAGTTCTTACACGTGATCGTTTTCCGCATCATGCAGTAGTTACTGCACGAGTGAAAGATAATTTATATACAAACCGGAAGGAATATGAATTTTCATAATCCTTTCTACTGTCACGTGTGAGTGTACCGCTCTAGGCATAAACACTGAAAAATCACATACCTGCTCCCAGTATTTAGATTCTCCCCGGCGTTTAGTTTGACGTGTGTAAACAAGAAGTATATCGGCGTGATATTTTTTTTCTTTTGTGCCCATTCGTGAGGTTCAAAGCCATATAAGCGAATTCTAAAAAAATCAGAAAGCACCTTTTCTTTCCCTTTTATTTTTCAGGGCAAAAATTTGCTATGCTTGAAGTGAAGCTACTTCTAGCAAAGGTACTTTTGAAGTACGCCATTGAGCCGACGTGGCCGTTGGAGAAACTCAAAATCACGTACGAAGTGAACCTCAAAGCCAGGGGTGGTCTTCGAATTCATGTAAGAAGAAGAAGAGGTCTCGATGCCCCCGTCGGTCTTCACTAAGTCAAGCCAGAGTCAGTCAATCATAACATCACGCCATTTTTGTTGTACTCGCACTCAACATCCATCGAAATAAAATTGAAAAAATTTGCTCAAACTAAAGGGGTTTTTTCTTAATGTTACCTGCGATTAGTCACGAATAAAACAAAACGTTTTGTGTCATTTTTTTTTCACAATTACCAATTTTCTAAAAGCCTAAAATCTCGCAATACGATCAAACACTAACACGACCCACGAGCACAATAGTCATAGTTACTAAAAGTACATAACTTCGCGTGTGGCGTTCATTTGCTTTAGCCCAGGTTGTTTCCTGTGGACTATGCTCCCCAGAAAGATTTTCAAAGGGGCCATATATGGACGCCACCGGTCAGGCGAAAGCAGATGTCGCCTCTTAGCGTGTACGTGGCAGTGTCGCGTCTTAAAACGCTACGACGTATCAAAAAGAAAACTGTTACAGTGAACGTTTTAATTAATGCTAAATTTTACGCTCAATATTTCGAGGGATAGTCGAAGGAAATAACTAGAGCGAACGTAATGTTGGCGACGCCGATGTGAACAGTGAACGAGAACTAAGACTGTGTGCTCTTGTAATCACTCATGTATCTTATTCAGTTTAATACGCTGTGTTTGAGACTTCTGTGCCGTGTCGCACTTAGTTCTCCCTAGTGCCGGGATTTTAATCTATTATAATGCACTCCGTTTTGTTTTGGAAAAGTTGACACCGCCGATTCAGCACACATTCATGCAACTTCTGTCAGGCGTCCTGATTTAGTGATCATCCCCGAAATTTTGAGACATTCGCTCCTTGCGCTTTCTCCGAAGTTATCAGAAAAATCCTGTAAAAAAATAATTACCGCCAGACAACCGCATAAATTATAATATTCCCCATAATATCTTTAACTGGCAAGAGTAAAATATTTTTAATACTAATCACAAACTCCGGAACGTATATTTATTTGTTTACTCCTATACACCCAACATATCTGTTTGGGTCATATTAACCCCCTTTCTTTCAAAGCTATCTTAAATTTTTGCCCGCCTTGTTGAAACAGGGTCATGTTCCCGACCATTATAGTGGCGTAAGTCTCATATAATCAAATCACCAAAGTTAGACGTGCAAAATTAACATAAATATTTGTTATTCCTCAGTAACGTTTCCCATTGACTTCAGCATTATCCCTGTAAAGGTAAGGTAAAGGAGAATAAGTGCATAGAAAATGGAAGTCCGACTTTCTGACTCTCCTCTTGTAAGCAATCACATTATTTCCTATTCACCCTTTCACATCTCAGCACATCACCGTTGGCGATAGTGCGTTTTGGCGCCTCGCTGGCAGAGAATGGTCAACGACTCATTGCCGTGAGCTGCAAAAGGCGGCCACTGGCTACAAGGTCCCGATCTGCATCTTGGCATCATCCAAGAAGCGGCACTACAACGAACCGCTCGACTAAAAATGACAACATTAACGAGACCGACGTCATGATCCCTTCCATAAAGGTCCGGAACGACGAAACACCTGCAGAGGATGACGACGAGACATCGTGCTACTCTTTGACGCAAATAGTGACAACAAGGATTCAACACCATTCACTCGAGTGACATATAAAAAAAGAACAGGCCTTCTAGCATCCCCGTGAGATTCAAGGCAACAGGATCCACATCATCCGGCAAGTAAACCACAACTCCATAGCAGGTGACATGAATGCGGTTACGCAGGAGGTCATTTCACATAAACTCAACAAGGACGGTAGCCTCTCAGTGAATGTGCCATCGCTCTGCTCGGCGAACAAGCTGCTGGCTCTGCGATCTGTGGGCAGCCTGCAAGTCACTGCACACGTGCCCCAGACATATTCGAGGAGTTCGGGGAAAATCAAGAACGTTCCTCTCGAATACTCCAACTTTGCACTGCTGGGGTATCTACCTGACAAAGGCGTAACATCCGTTCAGCGTGAAAAAGCGTATCATCAGAAAGAGGATGAGAGTGTCGAAAAGAATCCACCTGAAAGTGTTGTGCTATTCTTTCGCGCAGATCGGCCGATGCCTCAGCGTGCATTTCCTGGCTTCACGAGCCACCCAGTCGAGGAATATTTCCGAGCTCCCGTGCAGTGCCTCACGTATCAAAGATACGGCCATGTTGCGAGATACTGCAGATGACCACAACGCTGTAAGATCTGTGCAGAACCACATCGTTACAAGGACTGCACCAACAAGCACGACACGAAATACTCTAACTGTGGTGGGAAACATCCAGCCACTTTTTCTGGGTGTTCATGAATGCAAGCCGCGTCCACGGCGTTTCGCTCCAACATGCTGAATGGAAGGAATCTTACGCTTTATGCGCAGCCACCAAATCTTGAAATTGTCCGAATACCTGCTGAGGTGCCTCAGCCTCAGCAAGCAACGCCACGGGTGGCCACAAACGCCAGCGTACAAAAAGACTAAAGGAAAAAGCGCAGGGCGCAAAATAACGAGGAGAAACAAGAAAACACCACCCAGGAACCAAATTAAGGGTCTTCTCTAAAAACACCGACCTCGTCGGAACGACGTACATCGGACAATATTCAGTCATCTAAAAACTACCGGTCCTCGAAAGCTACAGAATCTTCAATATCTGACGCGTACTGATTCTTATCAGCAAGGTGGTATAAGCCAGCTACAGGCTTCAATGTTGTTGTTGTTGTTGTTGTTGTTGTTGTTGTTGTTGTTGTTGTTGTTGTTGTTGTGCATTGTTTTTGTTGTTGTTGTTGTTTTTGTTTTTTTTTTTGGGGGGGGGGGGGAATTGAAGGTTATCCTGAAGATATCTCCTCTAGCTAAAAACCTTCCAGAACTCAGGGCCTTCCCTGCAATGGAACACCTGCTATTGTCGTCAGATGATAGTTGAAATAATAGAAAACAAGGTCCCAGTAAATGGAAGAGATTTATAACAATGCAACAGTATTTCACAGGAACGCACGGGGGTGGTTAAGGTCAACACTGTCTGACTTCCGTCGGTTAGCTTTTAAATATAAACACCCCATTATTGTAATATGCGAGTCACAATTACCAAAAAGTCTTCGATTGTCAGGGTACGAAAAATCGGATTCGTTATGTACTGCTTGGAGAGAGCCGAGTACGCTATTCATCCGTCGAGGACTCACGTACGTGCCACATTACATTCCACCTCACGAGGATAACGAGTACATTTGTGAAAACGTTTTTAAAGGTCATGACTTTTTTCACAATAACTGCAACATATATATCGCCGAAATCAAAATTTTATAGCCAACGCCTAGAAAGCGTTTTGAATACAGTCCCTCCACCCTACATCATAACTGGCGATTCGAATGCCCATCACCACCTACTGTGCTGTTCGAACAAATCCTGGTGGGAGGTACCTTGCTGATATAGCGAATATTCATAACCTATTCCCCCTAAATGACGGAAGTCTCACATACCTCCATGGAACGAGTAGCAGAAGTTGCCTTGACTTAACATTTGTGTCATCGAGCTTGGCATCACCTGCTACGTGGTTCACGGATGTAAAGACACATGGAAGTAACCATATACCCACTTATACAATAATTCACGGATTTGTCAAGAAAGAAAAAAAAACATAAACTAACAAATTAATTGGTGGGAATTCGAAAACTTTTGTTTTGCAAAATCATCCACGCACAGCTACAAACTTCCAGACAATTGAACAGTAATTGATGTTGAGTATGAACGTGTTCGTCCAATACGACGACAGGCGGAAATACGTGCAAGACGATCTAAACTAACAAAATACGAAGTGAATGAAAGGGCGCAAACGAGCTGGTATAGATTGAACATGACATAAGCCCTGAGACTTTTAGTGTTCGTGTCTTTTGTTGTCTGCAGTCTCGGGATTTATGCCATGTGTAGCGGAATATGTTCGTGTGACAAGAAGGCTGCAGAATTGGTTCAGAATCGGGCTAGTACCCACTTTAGTCGATATTTCAGGTTTGCTAGCATCACAGAACTTAAGTGCAGTTTTCTTTAAAACCCCCTGTGTTCGTGTAGGCATATTAGTAAACTATCTCCTTCATATGTTTTAATTCAATGACCTCCTGCATGATTCGTTCATCTTGCCACCGCATCAGATATTCCCTCGCGTTGATCCCGGTTTCTCTCAACAGGCCTGTCGACTGTAATTACCTGTCTGAAGCTACCGTTTCCCTCCAAGACATTGACTAATTCCGTGACATATTAACCTCAATAATTTATTAAATCACTATGCAATACTCACACCCCAGGGCTCTTAGGATACTTAAAATAAATAAACAAAATGAAAAAAAGTCACGGAGTTAGGAAAAAACTGGGCGATTCCTATCGTGATCCGCCAAGTCTTTTGATATGTGGCACCACGTCTCCATAAATGGCTTCTTGCAAACGGAAGCCAGGCTCAGATGGCACATATAGCGCAGGTTTTGTTATCGTCCACGAAAGAGCACGAGCTTGTTGACGTATTGCCGGACGGCCACTCCTCTTTCGTCGGCACTTTGCTGCCGGCACATGTGGCGAATCCTCAGCTGAAAGTGGTGTGCTAGCATCTTCTTGAGCATGACAGTGAAGTGGGACTGATTGTCGATTGTTTGTGCGACAAACAAGTGCTCGAACCTCTTGAAGGATGGTGACAAGGAGACAATAGTCAACGTCTCGGTTTGCAGCCTGAGGAGCCAGTTCCGCCCTCCCTTGGCAACTGTGTCGAAGTTTCTGCGAAGCAGTGGTGCAGAGATGCAGGATGTCGGGGGATGGACTGTGGAGACCGTCCTTGTCCTTGACATGCACCAGGTCACATTTGCCATTGGTAAGAAGTGCAATCCTTGCACAGTCCAGACATTTTCCCTCTTTTGCAAAGTGGACGGCCGCATTGCCCGCAATGTATTACGCTATGCTTTCTGCAAACTCCGGAAGAGGCTTGTACCCTACGACCCAGGTGGCGTTGGCGTCATCCTGGCTAGCGCCAGCTGTTGGGCCTTGCTGGCGCTTGTCCGACGAGCTAAACAGAAGCGTCTCCGTGCCGTCGACCTGACACTTGCCAAGGCTCGAGGGCAGAACATTCGCGGTGAGGCACTTCCTGTACGCCGAGCGAAACTTGAGGGCCGTAGGATTGTTGTTGTTGCCCGTTATGTTCCTGAGGGTTGCAAAGAACAATTCGAGATGGTCTTGACTCAGCTTGCGTGTCAGTAGGTAGTGGAGCAAAGGACTGCTGCTCCACACGAGGTCTTCAGCCAAACCCTTGATGGACTGGAGCGCCAACAGAAATCCAAGAATGGCGGTCTTTCTTGGACCTTGGGTCAGGGGTCTGCCCGAGGTATCCTTGAAGCCTCTGAGGCAGCAGGAGGCTTTGTCGTTCCTTGTCAAGGTTGTCTCCTTGCTGTTGACGCGAATGGGGCTTTGCTGCCAAGAGCGAGCGGGTGACAGGAGTTGATGAGGTCAAAGGTGCCATCCACTGCTGCTGCAAACTCGGTAGTGGCCTCCACACCCTCAAAGCCGGGGATCTGCTTTTCCTGCAGAACAACAAGGCGCAGCTGAAGGAGCGGCTTAACGTCTATGCCACCAATGACACGTTCATCTTCTGTTGGTGGAAATCAATGGGCCGCCTCCGAAGTTTGTTTCCGGCGTGGAAGCATTCCTTTTGCTGTAGATGATCCGAACAAATTATGTAATGCCAGGCAACAGTCCTACCCACACCATCCCTAATGAGCTACTTTTCAGCCAGCAGGTTTCGCATGAGCTTCAACATATAGCATACGTCTAAGATTGCATACACCCTTCTTGACGGGTCGGAGGGGTCAGGGAACCAGCTCTTCATTCTTGGCTCCGCCAGGCTTACCCCGAGTGCTGTGAGCATAGATAGATTGCAGATTGTGCCGTCACACGTCACAGAGATGCAGTCGGCACCAGCCTCTTTCAATTTTATCAGGTACTGCCGGATCAAATTGGACCGAACAATGCCGTCGAGTCCATCAATCAGGGCATAACCCAGAGATAGTTCAAATTGCGGTTGACGGCAACTGCCAGGAAAACAAGTGCATGCTTCGCATGTGCAATGCAGTCGTCTTTGAGGATGCCATGGCCCAAATCGCAGTAGCCTACGACTTCCTTGCCGTCCCAGTCCGCTTGCTTCTTTATACTAATCTCATCTACCATCAGGCTGATGAGCAGAGATCCTTTCTGAGCTTCCTGGAAGACTTTTTCAAGCACTCCCTTGTCAAGCCCGGCTTCACGCCAATCACGGCTGCACTTTACCGAAGTGCGCTGGCGTGAGGCAGTTTCACATGTTTGGCCGGAAATTTGTAAGCTCTGGCCGAATAGAAATGCAGTGTCAAGGCAAACTTGCGCACTATCTTCTGAGTAGCTTTTGTTTGCCCTTCCTGTTTTTTTCAGCACAATGTCTCGCAGTGTCCCAGTGAAGATGTTTTCCAGGATCGCTACCGCTGGTTGAGGTAGCTGTGCCTTGAGTTTCTTCAGCAAGGCATTGAGCTTTTTTATCTTCATTCCCTTCCGGTTTGCCTTTCTTTTTGCTTCTCTCAAGATCATCTTGGCTTTTGCAGCTTGCGCTTGCTGTCAGCTAGAAGCATCCTGTCCCGTCGTGGAGACGCAACTGTGTAGCTGTGGTCGCCAGAGCAGGTGGCCGGCAGCGAGGATGGAGCTTCAGGGCTGCTTAACGCTGTTTGAGGTTCTGCTGCTGATGGGGCTTGTGGAGAGGGAAAGTCAGTCTGGGGGGACCGTTGAGATCGGACCACTTAGGAGGTAGAGGGAAAGTCAGTTCGGGGGTGTTGTTGAGGTCTGAACGCTCGAAGGGTGAACAGTGTGCGCACTGCTCCTTGTTTGAGGTTAGTCTTGCCAACCAGCCCGTGGAAGCAATCATTTTCGAAGTGCTCTGAACACAGCTTGGAGAACTTGGTGGGAGTCCAGTGTATGCATTTCATTTTCTGCAGCCATGCCTGGAGGAGTTCTGGGTCTCTCAGTGGAAATCTGTGGCAGACAACGAGGTCGGACTGTCAAAACACCGAAACAATACTGTCTTTCAATAAAACAAATGCATATTTGTGCATTTCTAATTATTGTTTGTGGGCATTTTATTCTAGAAACATAGGCTTATTTTAGTCTACCCCTTTTGCTTTACTTATATGCCACTAATAACTGAAATTTCTGCAACATCTGTTGCAAGTATCACGAGCAGGTAATTTGAAATGTTTCAAACCCAACTTCGAGATGTTGAGATAAGGTGCTTCATCCACAGAGCAACTTTCAAATACGTGCGGTTGTCCTACATAAATGTGCCCAAAACGGCTAGTTTAGATCCAATGATTGCGCTTGCTTGCCTATCGCGTATTTAAATGTATTATAATGATGCGACTTGATTATGCCGCTCGAAAATGCGGGTTAAGGTTCGTAAAGATCGCAACGCAGTTGGAAAGAGTTGGCCGCAATAATTTGAGAGTTAGTAAAAGCTTCCCCATGGAACGTTATCGCCGAGTTCTTCTTGTACCTGTTAGTACAGTTAGCAGCCGCGCACAAATGCGGCATAGTTTTTTAGTGTTCAACAACCGTTAGAAATAAAATGCCAAAGGAATCGGATACTACGAGCTGACAGCCTCTGAACCACAGGAATACGCGCAGTCGTTTGCTATCTCTCGGCCGCAAAATCAAGCGAAACTTGATTGTAGTCAATGTTGCAGATTACTTTGTTGGATTACTTATAAGTACTAAAAAACTGTGCCACTTTGTCAACACTAAAATAATAACCAAAATCACACAAAAAAAAAGCACGCCAAAGATGTCGTCTGCTACTTATTGCGCGCCCTAGCTGCTATTGTTGAATTGCATGGAAGGCCCAAATCCGGATCTTCCAGCGATAATACGAAATAGACATACACATATCAAGCATAAAATCGGCACTTCCATTTTCAGTATCATGCATTAATACAAACGTCTGGGAGGTTAACCCCCTTGATAGCGGTGCACATTTCAAAACTGCACTGTGGTGGAAGCACCTTGCGGGCACACATGACGGATTTGACTGGATTGGACACATCGGCAAAGTGCAATGTTCCGCATTTTGGCATTTCGTTTCGCCTTTACAGTACTTACCCACATGACTTATAGCTTGCAATTTGAAGCACCAAGGTGGGGCCTGCGCATATTCGGAGATTTCGTGCGTTGAAAGCCCGAGGTCCATCTTTGTTGGTCGCTCGGTGTAGGACTTGAAAGTGAGGATTACCCAGTCTCTTGGTCTTCCTTCGTCACCAAGTTGATTGCTACTTCAGTGCCGGCGCTTAACTGCTATAGCCTCTTGCCGCGCAAGGAACTCCGACAGTTGAGCTTCGGAATACCAGCGACGGAGTCCTTTGATAACGCAATTATTCTGGAGATAGGTACCAGGTATGGATTCTTGTGCCTGAATATTGCTGAGTTTGTCCAGACGTTGTAGCTTCCGCACGGCCTCATCATTGGCTACGTCGGCGACGTGACTTCCACGGATGTTAAACCGGCGACAGATAATCATTACACCTGCCGTCGTATTGATGTCGTTGCTCAGATGCAAAGTATTTCGCTGTCGGAGCCTCTCATTTTTGCGTCTTGGTCTTTTTTGACGATTCGAAACAAGCATGAAATCGTTATCTTCTTCTGAGAGATCGTCCATCTCGTTGCCGTCAGCCTGGATGTAACTGATTGGCGATTCGCTAGAATTGTCATCGTCAGTTTCTTGTTTTTGATGCCTTAAGGCGTAACTCCATGGAGCGAATCACGCGACAAGTAACTGACGAACTTCGCACGACGGCACGCTCGCTTTGCGCGCAACCTTGTAGCCACTGTGCTGATGCCACGCACAGAGCAAAAGCCGCCGGGCAAAATTATGGCGAATTCCACTAGGTCGTTTTGGAGCGCGCCGGGATCGACTTTTCTGGAGCGAGCCTATTTCACTGGGCGATCGGGATCGAGACGGACGTGTTCCAGTGGTCGTTTAGGATTAGCTCCCGCTCCAGATCTCGATCTGGATCCGAGAAAAGTCGCTCCGACGATTTCGGCGGATTCAACCGGAAGCCAGGCGGGCCAGCCCTCGGCGCACACACGTGACTTCCTGATTCTCGCCTGATCTCGCCCATCTCGTCTCAGAAGAATTCGTAATGGCCGCTTGCTTACCCCTTGGCTCGACAGCCGGTTCGTTTTCCAAGAAAAAGAAAGTTTTGCCGCACTACGGGCATTCCGGCAATCTTTGCTAGAAGCTCCTGAGCCATTCCTGCCGCTCGTGCGTCGAACACGTTAGCGCCGCGATTGCGAAAACGTCTTCGAAACGACCGCGGCGGCCGCGGAAAGGGGATTCCCGGGCAGTTGAATGATCGGGAAGGCATCCGCCGATCCCGGAGCAGTGGGGTCCCGGAGCAGTCCGAACTTCAGCGTCTTTGCCGCAGGGTCCGGGTCGGGGGGTCCTTTAACGATGACGTCATCATGCATCATCATAATCCCCTTCTCCAGGGATTAATTTCGTCATTCTTGTCCAGCAATTGTCCAGCAAGCTTTGCAATTAATTGCATTATAATAATAACCTTAAATTGTCCTTAAAGCAAGCTTCACCCTTGTTGGTGTTAGACTGGTGGCGGCTGATAAAACCCGTTTGCTCTACTGACGCCTAACCCCTGGTTAGCTCAGTTGGTAGAGCGCTCCACCTGTAATGGAGAGGTCCCGAGTTCGATACCCGGACCAGGCGGATTTTTCGGTCGCGCACTAGTCACCTAGCTGTGTTTGGAGATTTGTGTTTGTCCTTTGTCCCTCTTGTTCCCCTTCTCCAGGGATTATTTTCGTCATTCTTGTCCTGCTTGCTTGCAGCTTTGCAATTAATTGCATTATAATAATAACTGTTTATCTTGTTTATTTTTTATGTGCTGTTGCACCGTGCAATTAGTTCATGTGTGCTTTATTGTATCACCCCCCCCCCCATTTCACTGCAATATTGACTAGATGATGCAGGTATCAAATAAATAAATAAATAGAGCAAAAACTCAACTGCATAAGGCATACTTCCCAAAACGACATTGAAGAAAAACTAGTTAGACCTGTTTCAAGCTTAGACGATGGGTTCTTTATCCTTTCACTATAAACCGGCAATCGCTCCGATTATGTTTCGTCCTAAAATATAAAAATTAGTTCAACCTCTTGTTTCAAATTTTGATAAATTTTGAAAATTTTTAAATGTTATGATTAAGGTCGATGGTTGCGACGTTGTTGGAAAAACACTGAGATTAGGTTCAAGAGACAAGGTCTGTTGAGTGTCACCATGGAGTCGTTGGTGGTTTCAAAATCTGCTGAGCACAGTCGAGGACATATTCCAAGGCTTTGTTAGACAGGACTTCCTGTTTCATTCAGGCGCACATAATAAAGCAAAAGTATACCTTGTTTGGCAAGGTTACTGAGTGGAGATTACAAGCTAGAAATGTGGTGGTGCAGCCATTATTTTCACCAGCGCCTGCAATTACCAAAACCCTATGTTTAGTCCACCTATGTTATGTCGCAGCTATGTCTATCTTCGACGGACTTAAACGCCAAATACGTATTTCATTTGTTTCAAAATCATTTTTTCTTTCGCAACGAGAGCGAGATATGGCAGCACGGCTGTTCATACGTATTTATTTATTTTCCTATTTATTTTGCTTATTCTGAGTGCCGCACAAAAACGTCCTAGTCCTTTTTAGGTGTGCACTGAAAAAGACCACATTCAATCCACAAAACAATGGTCTACATAGCAGGATGAAAGAAAACATCAATGCACTCTCGAAATTTTCCTTCGGCTCCAAAAATGTCAATATCAAGATTACCTGATATGTAGATATGACATATGATATTACACGGCTGTTCTGTGTATATGCATTGATTTTTAACTAGAGTTTGACAGCCTTTTATGTTCCCATTTCATTCGCGAAATACCTGCATCACCAATAAAAGAAAACACCACAAAACATTAGAAGTAGCCCATCACAAATAATTTTCAGGTTTCTATTTTCTTCGTCCCCTCCGTGAATGTAACTACATACATTGCTTCCTTTCAAGTGATGTTCGCCGGTGGTGCCATTAGTACGCTCTCTTTCCGTGACACAAGCCTGCCTAGATAAGGCAGTGTTGCCATTCCATTCCATTTTAGCCATTCCATTCCAATTCCATTCCGAGGAATTAGATTTTCTGACAATTCCATTCCTTTCAACTCCTCCGAATGCAGACACTGGGCCCATTCCCACTCCTGGATTGGCTGAACCTCACCATTTCATTCCTATAATTCCTAAAGGTGAAAAAATGACCATTGACAGCAATGTTGTGTTACTGAAAACAAAAAAGCATAAAGCTGCGAACGCTATCAAACGCGGACACGACTGCAAAAGTATGCAAAAACATCCTCAAAGCACTCATTCTGCTAAGCTGAACGGTGGTCTCACAAAACGCTTCGTGGCAACCTCTTGCCACCGCAGACATCGATCGCACGATCAATCGTAAAAGGCTTGCGAGTCCCAACAGACGCCAAAAATTAAAACCACCCATTTTCTTCGCAAACAGACCGTGTATACTCTCCACAGATTCATGGTTAGTTTGTTGTTTGTTTGATAAGGACTTGAAAATGTCTACTTTGTGCGTGTGCAAGAAGAAGCTATTTTGCTCTCTGCTTTGAATACTTGACAACAACACCGCTAGTGCGTTGTAAGAAGCGATGCCGCGTATACTTTCCCCAAATCTTCATGCACTGCGGCAAGAAAAGAACACCACTGACAAAGTGCAATCGGTATACAGCGCCAGAACAATGGACTGTACCACCATATTATGGAACCTGCCTTAAAGCGTAAACTTTTACGTTTGATGTACATTCAACCATTTTTTTTTGTATATTTGTGTGCCACGAAAACATTAGAAGATCGGCTGGGTTAAAAGCAGGCAGCCGAACCGGTCATTATTCTGGTTCGGTTCGGGTTCGGTTCGGGTTCGGTTCGGGTCTCGGTTCGGGTTCGGTTCGGGTTCGGTTCGGGTTCGGGTTGCTTGCCTACTGAAAAAAATTATATGAATTTATTTCTGATATGTTTACTGGACAATTTTTTCATATCAGAACTTATTATTTCATATCAGTTTCATATGCCGCATATCAGTTACACTAGGCTAGGTGGCGCTAGGTACCACCCCATTCATGCGCTACAAAAATATTTTTATTTACTCACGCCACCATCTAGATACATTACGCATACCACTAGCATCAGCTGAATATATACATTGAGCGCATACACATACACGCACAACAAACATGAATACAACAGCCCACCCAATAACTACTTCTGAGCTCTGCGTTTCCGCCTTTTATACAGGTCGTTTTGTAAGTACGGAGTTTTTCGGTGACCACCTAAGCAATAAATAATATTCTCAGCATGTTGGATTTTTTTCAGTGATGTCATACCTCTGAGAGTATTTTGGACGGCTCAGGGCCCAGGGGATGAATCTCTTAATAAAAAGTAAACGCTCATGCCGTAATTATTTGAAAGCCAGTAAATCAAGCCGCTCCACTGCGGCAAGTCGTATACTGAAAAACATTATATGAAATTATTTCTGATATGTTTATTGGACACATTCATATCAGTTGGCATATGTTGCATATCAGTTCTTATATGCCACATATCAGTTTCGGCTATTTCATATCAGTTTCATATATCACATATCAGTTTTTGGATATTTCATATTAGTTCTTATATGCCGCATATCAGTTTTTGGTTATTTCATATCAGTTTCATATATCGCATATCAGTGTTTGGGTATTTCATATTAGTTTCATAATGTCGCATATCAGTTTTTGGATATTTCATATCAGTTCTTATATAGATTCATATAATTTTTTTCAGTAGGGTTTGCATTTTGTTCCGGTTCGGTTCTGGTACAGGGACGCTTTTGAAATAAAGGTTCGATTACCGATTCTACCAAGCGTGAAGCAGTACAAAGCGGTTCTTGAAAGAAAAGTCCACAGCTCCCAGTCGTTAAGAGAAAGGTGAGATTAACATGGTGTCAGCTTCATTAAAATAAATTAGGTCGTCAGAAGCCGTGCTGCGAAAACGAGAAGCAACACAAATATATGCCTAATTTTGTTTTGTGATCTTGAATTTTTAACGCAAACAACGTTTCTATGAAAGTTACGTGGTTATACAGGTTCTTGGAAACAGTACCAAAGTACAGTACTCACATCTGAAGTCAATCAGAGAGCACGCACAGTGACACAGTGACAGTAGCACGCACCGTACTCGCACGCTACCCACAAAACCAAATTAGTCGTCAGTTGTTTAAATAGGAGTTTAGTCAGTCAGAGTATGGCGACGCTGTAACCACTGTACATACTCATCCAGAGCTCATCCAGATTGAAAGGGCCAACCATACCCACACCGCACGTCCGAACGACTTGCTCGAACGACTGAGTTGAAGAGGAGAAAGACAGCGAGGGCCGTTCGAAAGACGATTAAAACAAAAACGATATGAAAAAAGACGAAAGGCGACTCGCTGTTTTTAACGCACACACAAAAACAAAAATCTTGAAGCAGCGTCGGCTTTTGGGCAACCGGCGTTCCGGCGAACGACGCCGCCGTGAGACAATCGTCGCGGCTTCTCTTCTTGTTGCCTCCAGATTTCACTACCGAGGAACAAATCCTGGGTTCTATCCCCTGCCCGTTTCGATCTGGATGAGCATCGTACCGGCGTGCTGCCGTGCATCACTACAGCGTGGTGCATGTTGAAGACCCCAGGCTAGCAGTCGTACTGCACTGGCTAAATTGCTTATTTGCAGTGGGTAACAATGTCGCCATGTTTTGGCAGACTAACCTCCTGCTGCACAAACAACTAACGACGAATTTGACTTTTTGGCCAACTATCTCAAACCAAAGGCTTAGTTCGGCATTTTTGTTTTCTTGTGTTTATATTTTATCGAGGCATACTCTGAACCTCATTTTAGCGACTCCGGTATACACACTGCGCCCAGCGGTGCGTGGGGATACGTTACGGACTTGTGTTGAGCTTCTTAGTTAGTCTTGCTAAAATTGGGTTTGTCATCGGTCTCCCTCTCCACTCCTTTACCTTCCTGCTCCGTAAAAGAAAAATCACATGTCCACATTAACAAGTAGGGCACACATCAAGAGCGAATTCAGTGCGCTGCCTGCTCGGAAGCACGGTACTCAGAATTGCCGTTTTGTCTCCCAGGAAAGAAAAAAAAAAAAAAAAAAGTCACGGGCGCACATTTTGGTCTAAAGCAGTGCCAACTCCAGGTATGCAAAATTCATTGCATGGCCACCACTGGCATGTCCAGGTTGTAATTCCAGTAGCTACATAAAGGCGGTGTGTGTATGCATGTTTGTGCGTGCGCGCGCGCGTTTTTTTCTTCTTTTGTTTTATGTTCTAGGTGAGTTTAGCGCTGCATTGCTTATACTTTCTTTGTATTCGTGCTATATCAACTGTACTGACAAAGTGTCAGTGAGTTCGCATAATCCAGAAACTATATACGGAATAAAGCGGTCACGTGGAGCGTGCTGCGGCCGCAGCTTAGTCACAATTTCTGTTTCTTCCAGTGATGTTTTTAGTTTGTGATGAGTTCGTCGCCGGCTAAACAAGTGCTATACTCTTGGCTGGTGGATATTGGGATAAATATTTTGCAGCATTGCTTTGGGCTATATTTTGGGCATTATCTCAACCGGCACGTTATTATGTGTCCAAGTAAATAATACAAGTATCTATGAAAGTTTTGCAAAAGGTGTTGTGAATATGGGGATATGCTATCTCCTATTTATAAATTTATTACTGGAGCTCATTCTTCCGTCTCCAATTATAACTATTGTGATTGGCTTTTTTTTGTGTGTGTTTTTTTCTCGAATTTTTAAACCCAGTAGAGCTATAGCAGCTTTTTGTTATGGTGATATCAAAATTAATTTCTCACGTCCACTTACTGATCAGCGCCCGTCATGTTAGAAGCTTCACAACTGCCGTTAAGTGTTGTTCTTTCGGGTGATTAACATGCAATCGTCTAGTTATTGATTAACATTTTTCAAACCCTATTGGCTAGCTCACCCGCGCCCAATACCTGCTATAGGTTCTTCCTAGGCACATTTCAAGTTTATGAGTTAGTTTTTAACAAATGAGTTCTTATTTGCATCAGAATGGAACTGTCCTACAAGCTTTAATTCAGTTTCGTTCGTCTACTTCTAGAATTATGCGCGAGGTTGTGCAACGCTCTGTTCAGCATTTCTAAAAGCACAAGTGATTCCCATTTCAGTGTCTCGCGTGTATGCCGCTGGGTGGCGATGCGTCGTGTGGAGTTTCAATTGGGTGAAGCAAGCGTGCACCTTTGCATTTCCCATTCTTAGCTCGTCTTTTACATTCTTTCGTAATATCTAACAACGAATTGTGTCCTCTTCAGAGCGACTCCTTCGCTTCACAAACAATATCTGTCAGCTGATGTACGTGGTTGACAGGCAAATTCATTCGTCCTTGGCTGTTCATAAAAACAGCACTCTTAATATGACGTGCTTGCTGCGCGAAGGCTGGCTGACGTTACATAGCGTCGCCCCCGTTGTGGCACTTATATATCATCGTGTGACAGAAACAGGAAGTCTCTCTGCCGAGACATTCTTCGCGAAAGTGCCGAACTTGAGAATATGCAGTAAGAAAGAGAGTACAAAATAAAGATAGTAAAAAGGAGGGGAAAGCGTATCCTAGTTCCCATTCGTGCTGCTCGCTTCAAATGGGATGCTATAAACTGATCGCGTTTTGTATACTGCTCCGGAAATTCTTAAAGGTGTTAGGTCGTATTTTCGTTGCTGTCTAAAGGCCTGTCCAAACAGGCTACTACAAACCACACGACTCCTGCAAAAGTCGTCAAAATTGAACCGTCCGGCAGTCGTCGGTCGAATGTCTGTTTGGACACCGGCCAAGCCAAATTCACGACTTGCCTCCTCGCCTCCTCCACTTGTCGTTGACGTCGGTGCTCGTCAGACTTGACGTCACACGCCACCTGCCAATGGTATGCCTGATGCCTGTCTATCTCCCGCGGCTCACGAAGTCGCCGACCTTGCTACCGCCGTCACCTCGGCAGGAAGGCCAAAGAGGTCCGGCTTCGGATGGATTTGGGAGATTCCTTCGTCGAAGCGCGCGTTTCGGCCGCCTCGGCTCAGCTTTTTTTCGTCAAAATCCACGCTCGTAGCTCGAAAAAAATTAATAAAGTGCAGTGCGCAAAAGGGAGACTTTTAGTTGTATGTAGAAACACTGAGAACTTAAGAATATAGCATTTATTTTATTAAATTTCAAACCAACCACGTTTGTTTGTCTATACGAGGTACGTTAGGAACAAGAGCCGCGGGAATCCGATCCAATCCACAGAACTGCTGGACGATGACACGACCTTGGACACGACGCGGGCTCGCCTGGCTTGCCCCCTCACACTCGAGTCTTCCCTTTCCCATTTTCGGGACTTCCAAAGCGGCGGAGGCCTTGAGCGATTGACCGACAGCCAAGAGAGCGTGTGAGTGGCTCTCCGGACCCACGTGATGAGCAGAGCAAGGCCGCCGTGGAGGAAGCGAGGGGAGATTTGACGGGGGAAGTCTCCCCCGGCAGATTTGACAGAGGGAAGTTTCCCCCGACGGCCGGAAGCGCAGCGCAGCAACGATTTGCAGGAGTCGTGAGTGTTGTAGTGTCCTGTTTGGACACCCCTTAAAGGGGTACTGAAGCAAAAATTGAAATTTTCAAATTTCGTTCGGAAATGGGTCAAGCATGACGTGTAATAACCGTAATTCATAATCGCACGTTTGTATTTTGAACGATTGGCTATATTTTTCGTTCCAAACGGTGCACTCGAGCGAGCGCTCGAAGAGAAGCGAACGGAGGGCGCGATGCGTCATGGGATATCCGGCGCAAACAAAAACAGAAAGAAAAGTTTCCCCGCATTCGTGACGTAGCAAGGCTGGCGGGATTATGAGCTTTGCCCTTGGTGGCGTTGTCAGCGTTGTGGTGGTGTCAATAGCGTCAGCGCGTTACAACCGAGCCGTTCGAAGTGCCCGTGGGGTGACGAGCGTGTGGCTGGCCCAAGAAGCACGTAGCTTCCACAGCACTGTCAGCTTAGGGCTGAACGGGGTGGGGAAAGCAACTTTTGTCCGAGTTTTGAGCGACTGGCTAATCTTCTAGGGGGAGAATGGCTGCATCCGGCTGCACAAACGAGGGTCCGAGAAAGAGGAGAGTCCACCCTTTCCGTCTTCTTGGACTGTTTGGTTCAATGCGCGATTTGTGAGTTGAGGAGGAAAGCTAAGAAGGAAAATGTTGAAATGCCAAAGAGCGGCGCTGTGCCAGAGGAATCTGCTACGTCACAACTACGTAGCAGATTCCACAACGTTGCTAGACTACCTCCCAAATAGGCTCCGCATGCATCCACCAGGTGCACATTGGAAGATCGTTTATTTAGCTTTAAAATTAGTTTTCTTGTGCCTTTCAACGGAAGACTGGTGTTTTTGAGGTTAGGTGCAACATGCAACACATTCAAGCTAGAAAATGAGCGCTGAAATTTCGTTTCCCTACACCTTTAAAACGATGCAAGTTGTAGTAATTAGACGAGAAAAAAAAATGAAAGCCGTTTACAACTCCCTGTAACGCCGAATTAGAGTACAGCTCTTGAGGAGGAGAAGGAAGGGTACTGAGGGAGGGTATACCCCTCGTCCTTCCTCCTCACCTCCTCATACTGTCTGCTACTCCCTCCGAGCGGCGTCGCCATTGCCTCACGAGGGTCACGTGACCTCAGGGGGTCACGTGACGATGACGTCGTCACGATGACGTCACCGTCACCGTAATCGTGATGACGTCATCAATGACGTCACGTGATGTCATAATCAGTGATGACGTCATCGTCCCTGATAACGTCATCGTCATCGACACTGATTGCGTCACCAGTGACGTCACGCGTCCCATAAAGCACCGCGCGGTTACGCCGACGTCGACGGCGATGCCGCTCAAGCCGGAAACGGGCGCCTAAGAGCTGCGCTCTAAAAAATACCACAGCGCGAAAAAAAGAAAATTTCACGCGTGCGCGCGCTTTTTGAACTTTGGCGCTGCTCTCTCCCTTTTCTCACCTCCTCGCTTTTTTTTTATTTGTGACGTAATCGATTATAAGATTTAGAAGCTTTGTATGCGACATTTCTATAATATTTCATAACTGCATTCGTAAAACATGGTTCTTAACGCAATAGACCATGTATGTATGTATGTATGTATTTATGCGGCGCTTGCTCTTTGCAACGAGCGTCTGCAAAACAGACACGCCCCCCCCCCCCCCAAAAAAAAAAGAAAGGAAAGAAAAAAGAAAAGGAAATTGGAGTATTGTTGCTGCTGGAGTCGCCGCGCTGGCGCTCCTCGTAGCTAATGGGCTGAAACAGCTCGTCAGATCTCCCGAAACTCGTGCCGTTGAGAACTTCCTGAAGTCTCTCCTGAAGCTTGTCTGCCCGTCTTCTTTCCGCCTGGAATTGCCTCTTCAATTCCTTCACCGTAGACAATCCTCCCTTGTCCTGTATCTTGCGCTCCTCAATGTTGTCCTTTAGCTCTTGCTTCAGCTTCTTTGCTTTCTCCTCGAAATCGCATTTCTGGTTGTTTGACATCTCCAGATGAATGGTGAGATCCTTTACGGCATCGTCCAGCTGCGATTTGAGCTTGGTGCAGTCGTCCGAACCTTCCCTTGCTTTGCACTGTTCTAGATCATCTTTGGACTCCTCGACTGCTTTCTGTAGCATGTCCACGCTTTCTTGCGCCTCAGCCTTGAGCTGAAGCACCTCCTCCTTCAGAGAGGGCAGCAGACGTTTGTACAGTGTCAGCGCCGCTTCATTCTCTATCACATTCGACGCACGCTCCTGCTCAACAAGATGTGCTACGTTCGACAAGCATAGCGTCTCCTCAAACTCTTGCCACATTTTCTCCGGGGCCTGCCCGTGTTTCTCCTCTTCCTCCAGCAGGTATGCCCCCATCTCCTCTACCAACGACTTCCTCTTCTCCGCCACTTTGTTTGCTTCGGAAGCAGCCATGGCGCTACTTCGGGAAGCATCTTCTAAACCATGAATGGTGTTGTGCGTTGAAGTTATCTTGCCTGCCATTTCCTCGTTCACCCTAAGCAGAGCCTCCCGCTCCTTGTCCGAGTAATCGATCTGTTGCACGAGTCTCGTAGCAGCGTCTCCAGCGATGCCTTCTCGGCGAGGGTTATAGGTGGATCGCCCACCAAGCCTCGAGTCTCCGCTTCGCGCACGCCACAAATTTGGTTTCTTCTGTAAATCCAAGAGCTTGCTCAATGCGAGTACCGACACCTGCTGCAGGTTCCAGTGCTGGACATTCTAGAAGCAAATGTTGTAAAGTTTCGTCCGCATCACCACATGCACTGCACAGCACGTCCGTTACGTTGGTGTCATATCTCCTTCTGTACAGACGGGTACGCAAGGCTCCACCGCGGGCCTCGGCGAGGAGTCGACTTCCCAACGTATTTCCACACCAGTGGATAGGAGCGATGTCGGTCTTGTACGACGCGTAGAGGTGCATACTTGAATGTTCTTGCATCTCTGCCCTCCAGCGGTCTGCCTCGACAGTCTTTATCTGCCCTCTAACCTTGGCTACCCAGTCTTTCTTTGTAGCTGGCTCGTCGGTCATTGAGAAGGCGCCATACTTTGTCCCAAGTCGAATGACTCGTCGCCTCCACGTTGTGTGTACGTTTTTTAGATGTATGTATACGAAAATTCTCCTCGCCCAGCAGTCTCCATTCATATGTCGAAGTCGGGCATAATATTCAAGTTTACTGCTGGCTTCACGTGCCTCGAAAGAGGACCATCCGAGATCTCCTTGAACAAGTTGATTGGCAACCCTGCTGTGGCATCCTAGTGCCTGGCGTCCAATCTCTCTTTGTCGTCTTTCAATGTATTCCCGGATCTCGCTGGGTGTACACGTGACACTATTGGCGAAAGTCAATCCTGGTACAGCGACCGCTTTCCAAAGTTCTCGAGTTATTAGATACCGGTCGCAGCTCCAAAGACTTTTTCGACGCAGCATGTTCCGCTTTCTTAGTGCCGATGCCTTGAGGTTTTCATGGTGTTCTGTTAGATAATCTTCGGAACAGGTCAGTGTAACACCAAGGTATCTGTATCGGGTACTAAGAGGAAGTGCTTTATCTTGGATGGTAAGGGATTCAAGAACCTCGTCCTGCCCGGAAAACAGCACCACGGCTGACTTACTGGCATTGAAATGCAGTCGAAGCTGAGCCGCTTCTGTTTCGCAGGTGGTCAACAGTACCTTCATGTCTGCCACATTGTCGGCCATCAGCACAAGATCGTCGGCAAAAGCAAGACCAGGGAGCCGCCATTTAACCATGTCCCCGTGCTGCATGTGTTGTAGAGTGAAACCGATTCCTGTTTTTTCCAGTGCCTTCTCTATGCCGGACGTATATAGCATATACAGAACGGGGGATAACGGGCAGCCCTGACGTAGTCCCCTGTGCACCGGAACATCCCCAGATGTGGTCCCATTGAATGTTGCCATTACGTGGTTTCCATCATAGATACGCTGGATAAGTCTCACCCAGGGTTCCGGCATATCGAGTTGCTGTAGCCTCCTGATTAGCAACGTATGTGGTACACAGTCGTAAGCTTTGGCTATGTCCAAAAAGCAACATATGAGGTTTCGCTTTTCCGCCCGAGCGATCTCTATGCATTGAGTTAGAGTGAACAAGTTGTCCTCTAGCCGACGATCCCTACGAAAACCGTTTTGTAGTTCCGTAAGAACACCAGCATCTTCGGCCCAAGATGAGATTCGCCAATTGATAATTGTCGCAAACACCCTGTACGCCACAGCCGTGACAGTAAGTGGGCGGTAGTCACGCAGATGTTGTTTGTTGCCACCTTTCTTGAAAATGAACGTGACTCGACCGCGCCTCCAGTCACTTGGTATTGGCTCTTCTCCGCGAATTATTCGGGTAAACAGGTGTGCTAAATGTTCTCGCGAGTCTGGTCTCAAGTTCTTCAATACCTTTGCTGATATTCCGTCTAATCCCTGAGAAGTATTCCCGTTCAACCGCGTGAGTGCGCGATCGACTTGCACCCGTCCCACTAGGGTTGTAACATTATCAGTAGATGTCGATAGTGTGGGGCTTTCGGCGAGCAGACTCTGATTGTTCCTTTCTTCTGGCGAGCTTGCGACATATGTGGCACCAAAAAGGATTACAAGTTGTTTCTCAAGCAATTCCCCAATATGCGAAATGTAGAGCGCCATCTAGTAGCGCGCCGAGAACTACGTCCGCCATCTTGGTAGCGGCGAGAAAACGAAACCAGTGCCCCAACGCGTTGCTGCTTCCGCTGCGGATGCAGCGATGCACCTTCGATTCGTGCGTGACGTGAACGCAAACGTGAACAGGGTTCACAATTTTTATTATTTTCATTTGTTACTTGAGAGACTTTTGACAGAAACAATCGGTGACAACACGAGGAACTTTGCGGACGTTGTCACGCGGCGTGAAGCCATTTACAACTACTGAACTAGGCCCTAATCATTTTCACGCAGTCGTACCAAATTTGTGTCTGACTTTATTTGTTTCTTTTATGCGCGTTGTAGTGTTGGCGTGCGCTTTTCTTGATTCGTAAGCAGCTCAATGTATGCGGACGAGACCAAGGCTGTTAAGTGAGGCAAAAAGATTACAGTTTTGTTAATCTATGCCACCAACCAGTAATTCAAAGTTGCGTATGGCTAACAGTGAACAACAAAATCTGAAATCGCCAGAAAATCCTCAATTTAATGTCATATCTTTTTTTAAAGTTTATATACTTCGTAAAGCCATAAAACAATCTCAGTGCTTTGCGGCGATGTCTATAGACTTAATCTTGCGTCGGTAAACGAGGCTTGTAAAACATCTCTAAAACTAAATGTGAGAGTTTGTTGGTATATAATACACTTGAATTTTTAAAGCGCGGTCATGTAAAATAGAAAACAAACACACACGGACGACATGTTTCTCTGCTCAACACTCACAGAGACAGGATTTTTCTGTATTGTTTGTCGAACGCCACTTCGACAATACTTTGATTATGGCTACGGCGAACGCTTACGTTCGGGATGTCGACTGGAACAACGCGAGCGGTGCCAACTTCATTTCACAATCACCTTTTCTTTTCTTCTTTTTTTTTTTTCAACGGATGTAAAATTTTTGTTTAGTGCAAAGAAGCTTCGGGGTAGTTTTGAGAAAGTCAATGCAGTCATTCTGCCAAGGTTTAAGAAATCTTCATTAATAGCGCAACATCCATCAACTGTGCATGAGGTCAATGCTATCTGAAACCAATTTGAGCTCTTTGCGACGCCTGAAAAATATTGTCCAGGGCACAGTTTCTTTTGAAAAACACAAAGCTTTCCAGCCCCCCCCCCCAAAAAAAAAAAAAAACTTTCGCCAGTAACAAAATAAAAAAGGAAAGAAAAAAAAAACCTAATTTTGAGTTGCATGTATTGGCGTGGAGCAGTCCACCACAAAAGAGCACGACTTCCTGCGTATTCGCATCGAAAAAAAAAATTAAAAGTCCTCAGATATGAAAGGCATGGCGGCCTAGTCCTTTGTTCACGTTGGGTGATCGGAAATGAGAAAACAGTAAAGTTTCCGTATCGTACTTAGTGGCAGAGTGTTCATGTTCTGGAAATGCTGAGAAATCGAAACTCAAACTACTTGACGCTACCAAGATGGCCGCGTGCACAGTGCTGCCAGACCACCAAGCAGTTTCGCATATGGTCAATTGCGAACGCATAGCCCTTTTTTAGAAAAATTAGAGTCCGGATCCGTGATGTCGCCTCCTGGTATTTTATCCACCCTAGGAAAACATGCGGGCGCTCGGCACGTAGCATGATCAGCGAGTCGCGGAGTCGGACGAAATGCTCCTTTCTAGGTGCTCGCCGACCTCTCAGACATTGAAAAGAAAATCGTCAAAAGGTCGAAACAAATGGTTTCGCTGTCTGTGAGCCGTAGTTTCGGTTGTGACTCCGTCGGGGCAGCCCTTCACGCAGAACCGGCGCGCCGTGAGGAGCCCCGTCAGATTCCATGCGCACAAGGACAAGTAGGGAGGATAAATAATTCAAGCATTTAAGATCAAGAATGCCATAGACAATGTTTCAGAACCTTCGCTGTCATTCTCGAGAAAAGAGCTGGAATTCGTAGCGCCAGAGTTATCATAAAGAAAAAGACCTCCTTCAATTTTTGTATTCTTCTTTAGGAAGTTAAATACAGCTATCTTCTAGTATTTTCGTCTTCCTTTAATTTCTTTGTGACCAAAGTGGTTTTCGTAGCGCGATGAGCATCAAATAAATGTGTCGCTGCTCGTTGAAAAACTGTGAGCTTCTAGTTTTTCGTCCATTTCAGTGTACTTTATTCTTTCAGTGTAAACCATAGTTTATCCAACGCGCTCTTCTACCTGTACTTAAAGGGGCAATGAAAATACTTTTTAACTTCTACTTCCTTAGCTGTAATCCTCAACTCATACACCATTCACACGACCGTAAAGGTATACTTTAGCTAAGGGACCTTTATTCTCTGCGGCCAATCAATTAACGATCTTCCGCGCGGGGCATGTGCTCGCGACCCAAGAGCACGGGCTGATTCGCCGATAGCAAAGGGACCTATGTTAAAGCACGGCCGGACTGGAAGCGCGCGCTCTCTTTCTCTTCTTACGGCCTTTGCAATCCCCCGGGAGTCAATGGCATTTTTTCTCCGTATGTAGTTCACTTGCTTCCCGCCAGGGGCGCAACCACCTCACCCCACTTCACCCCACTCGGAGAGTCCCTTCGAGCTGCTTTGCGCTGGTGTTCGAGTTTCGTTTTGGCAACGGTTTATTGAACTCATTATTGAGTTTGGGTGCGACGCCTGTGTTATGCTGTTGACTACGAGTAACAGAGGTGATCCTCTGTTCGTCTTATTGCAAGGCCAGGATAAAATCGGACTTCATTATCAAAATCCTAGGTTCCTCGCACTTCTGGACAACATTGTTGCTTTTTTTTATAGGCTGTTAAGCACCTTCCGCGTACAAATGTGCACAAAGTTATGCAACCACTCATTGCACCCTATCTTGAAGACGCGCCAATCCTAAGTTGCCCAGAGGGCATTGACAACAGTCACTCAAAGCGCTTGGCTGGTTTAACTTGCAACAAGTTCCTCAGAATACTTCTGATTAACCGTGTAAAAACGGTCACGGACAGAAACGAAAAATCAGCTGGATATGTGCACAAGCCCTCGAGGAAGCACTTTAGGCTGTGATATGCACTGTGCGAAAATTGTACAAACTACTACACTCTCGTCTAGAGCAGCTGACCGACTTCATGCGCGGCCTATGAAATGATGATGCAGACCACGGCAATAGATAGATTAGGCCTGCTTACATTTCACGAGAGTGTACGAATTATTTATCATTTAAAGTTCCTCCACGTAGAAGGGGTCCGTCTCCTCCTGTTCTGGGTTGCAACAGAAGTCCTGGAGGTAAAGACGAGTATAGTTTTTCCGCAATTGCATTCGCTGTCTATACTTACTACTTTTTACTCCCGAATCTCTCGGAGATGTGCGTCAAATATTCACCGTTTTGGGCTCATCAGAAGCGCATTAGATAGTGGCTGAGGGTCTAAACGTGAGGATCAGGTGTCAAAGGCTATAAAAATCTCAGCCGCAAGTTGCGACAGCGCTGAGATACACTGTCAGACGCGCTCTGTGCAAACGGCAAAGGGTAGCCCAGGGGTGAGGTGACAGCGCCCCCCGCGAATTGCGGCGGGAGGTGGCGATTGCCCCAATTGCAAAGGCCGTAAGAAGAGAAAGAGAGCGCGCGCTTCCAGTCCGGCCGTGGTTAAAGGTACCTGTATGTTGACTGGGGCATTAAAAGCGAACTGAGAAATCACGCTCTCGTGGCACGCTAGAGCACCGGTGGGATGACCCCAAGCTTCCACGTGCCGTGCTTTTTAAGCACACCATAGAACTTGGCCTTCGACAGTGAGGATAAATTCCGTCAGGGCACTCATTGGCCACGAACGCGAATTCAAATATTCGTCGACGAATTGATTGTTGACGAGCGCATACGTCCGAGTGACGCAGTTCTCGTGTCCAATGCGGGAGCTGGTGTCGGCTGACGTCATTTTGGCCCCGCTGACGTGCTTTGGGTACCGCGGATGTATCATAGTAAAAAGGCGGAGAGCTTTCGAAGGAAAGGAGGTACGAAATATTCAGTTGGGTCATTCCATGTCAAACGCCCCAGACGTTGCGCTCGACCACCTCCAATTTAGAAAAAATAAAATAAAATGCATAGCCTTTTGCCGCAATGTCCGTGGCATTTTATATTTTTAACATATTTTGACATAACTTTTGACGACATATTTTTGACGAAAAAAATGTTTGATGACGTGAGCGCGGTTTCAATTTTTAATAACAGCGTGAAACTAGGCATCACTCAATAATTGACGAAAAACCTATTTTTAATTAAACAGCCAACAACATTTTTTTTCTTAAATTTTCATGGCTATCGTCTTACAATGTGGTTGGGCTTGTGCAGTATTGTATAATTTAAATATTAAAAAAACACATTTTGTTTGGAAATTTTAACATTTTTGTTATTTTATTTAAATAAAATATTTAATTGCTCCCAGGACTTAAAGAAACTTTTCACAGGCTGCCCTGTAGGTAAATAATCTATAACAAAATATTTAACACCGCTCAATAAAACATTTTTCAGTAAAACGAAATCCTGAATTTGCAAAAAAGTGAGTTTTGACGCACAAACAGCGTTTATTTCACCCTGAGGTGGTCCAAGTAAAAATTAAAGAATTGGGTGGGTTTGGAAGAACAATCAATTGGCTCTTGATTCTGAAAGTCTAATCGAAGTAATGTTTGCTTACAGCGAGAAAACAATTTTTCAAGTTGAACTCTCGCACCACAACACGGTGTCGCTTCATAACGCCTCTTCCCCGCACAGCACGCCACATGCGACGATAGCTGACGTGATTAGGTTCAAAAAAAGAACTGAGTTTGTTGCCGCTTCCCCTTGTCCGTCTTTCCGGCTGCAAGGGAAGAGACGGTGGGTATCGTGTAATAATCGGAGGTGCCGCCAGTGCGTAGCCATAGCAGGCTTGCTGTGCCCTTTGTACCCGAGGGCGGCGCGAAACGCGATGCCTAAACGACAGGCGGCATCAGGCGACGTGGACTTCTCCATGCCATGCCAAAGGTCCCATGGCCACCTCCGATTCCTAAAAATAATTTAATTGCTCTTCACCGTAATGTTTGTGGTGCCTGTCTAAAATATATTTGACAAAAAACAAATTTCACGGGGTGATGGCGGTTTGAACTCGTAAAAAGAGAGTGGAACTATGGGTCATTTAATAGTTAATGAGAAGTAAGATTTTTTTACGGAACACCGGAATATTTTTGCCTAAAAGTCATACGGTGTTTGGATTGCTATGTAATAAGGATCATGGAATTTGGTATGCTCGAAGCAATTTTAAAAAATAAGGAATATATGAGCATTTTAGCATTTTTTAGTTTTGTTACAAACTATCTCTGTGCTGCAAGCGAGTGTAAAAATTCTTATTGCCAGCCCTGTAGGTATGCTGTACACAAAAAATGTTTTAGGCCGTACAACTAAATATCTTCCAGAAAGAAAAAAAAACTAAATTTGTGCAAAATTGCGTTGTGCTATTTAAAGAGCCGTCGATTCTGCCTCGAGGTGGCCCAAAGAAAAATACGAAGCATGGTGGCTTTTACAGAAGAGTTTATTGCCTTTTGTTCTTGAAAGTTTAATGAAAATACTTTTGTTCTAAAGAGGAAAAAAAACATTTTGAAGTTGAGCTCTCACGCCGCAACCTGGCGTCGTTTCTTGTGCCTCTTCTCTGCACAGCTGGCACGCCACCGTCGAGCCCGGCAAAGCGTGCGACGGTGTCACGGTGTGCGTACGCAGGTAGACAGCAGGACCTCGAGTTGTCGGGTACATCTTAGTGGGAAGAGGCTTTTTTACAGCGGAGCTGTTAAGAGCTAGTTTCCCCAGGATCGTGTTCCCCGCAAAGAAATGAAGACACCGAACTCTGGACACCTACCGCCACCTATGATCAACGGCGGCAATCCACGCAGCTGGTTACCGCCGTCGCTCATAGATGGCGGCAGCCTTTCCACTCTGCCTTGCCGACTTGCGGCCGGCCATTACTTTCCATTGTACAGCTCCGCTGGACTTCCTTCTTCACCAGACTGGAAAGGCTAAAAGTTTTCCACTCTTGTATCTTTATGGCTTTTCCAATTTCGAACGTTTTGCGCGGCGGTGTCCTCATGTGATCTTGCACTGTCTTGATATCAGCAGATGCTTAGCGCTGCCGGGTCAGAACGTGACTAGTAAGCTAGCTGTTTCTTACGTACACATCGCAATCACTCTCTCTTGTCAACGTCAGGAGAGATGTAAACTGCAAAACAAAAGCCGCGTGAACGGGCAATCTCAAATGACGAGGCGATAAGGTGTTAACGAATGCGCGCCGTTGGAGACTCACGCCTCGTTTGTGTTTAAATCGGCTTTGAAACGACAAATTCTTGCGTCGCTGAATACTTCCGCTTTTCACCTCAGTATGCGGGACGGCTAGAATTCGCGGCGATATTATCGCGTTTCCCTTTTAGGAGAAGTCCACGTCAGCTGATGCCGCACGTGCAATACCAAGCTTCTCTGCACTATGAAAATTAAAACATAATCGCGTGGGTAGCAGCCATAGGCGCCGGCTACGGCGGGGCTCGGGGGCCCGAGCTCCCCCCCCCCGAAATATCCCAGAAAAGGGGGGTGCAGAGCCCCCCCCCTTCCGGCGATGCCGGGCTCTCCCCCCCCCCCCCCCCCTCTTCCCGAGTTCTTCGGAAAAGCAATTACCACCGCCTCCGGAACCTCTGGGTGGACCTCATTATCTCATCTGTGCGTTTATCCACTCATTAGGGGATACATTTTTCTAACTATTCGCGCAGTCCTGTTCGAAGACCCTACGTAGTATTACCAAATACTATAAAGGCTAGTGCTGGAAATTCCTTCGATAGCCATTGGAACTAGTTGCGAATGACGACAATGGCACCTATTGCGGACCTGCAGCCTATGGAAATAGACGACATTATACGTTTTGTAAACCCCATTTTGTTTGCCCCAACGTTGAAACAATTCATTGCGGTCAGTGCGCTTGAACCACGGTATTCACTGATCACAACTGCAATGATAGCTAAATTATGGGGTCACATAAGCCGGCATTTGTTTAGGCATCATGCCGTCAGCATGCTTATCCTACGTTACCCAAGGGATTAAAGACGTTTGGGACGTCTCTTTCAAGAGACGTCCCAAACGTTTCCCGAAAGTGTCTAAAACTTCTCACTGACCCATCCTTTTCATCACAAGCACGATGAGCATTACCCAATAGGAATGTGTAACTGGCAACAGAAGTTACAGGAACACCCCCAAGCTCAGAGGAAATGTTCTCTTGTGTGTGGATGTCTTGTTTTGAAGAATCTTGGCCTTGTATGTTCCCGAAAGCGACTCATTTCAAGCTAGTCTTCTGGTCATCATCATACATGATTCCTAGAGCATGTACAGTGTTCATCAAGTTTATATGAAACGTACAACTGCCTTTTCTCATTGCAGAGCTATCCTATAGCGACAGCCGAGCAAAGGTTTCGTTACGTGGCACTCAACTGGCCATCCGGAACTGCTGCGTGAATAAGCAATTGTTAAACTTCCTCCAGGACAGTGTTCCTATAAGAAAACGCACAATTCGCGTGTTCTGTATAAGCTTGACAAGCACTATATGTCGCAGTTTAAAAGCATATCATATTTACATTAATGCTAGTGCAAGGACCCTTCCTGAAGTCACATACTGCGTCCCTATGTCCCAATGCTGCACATATTTCTTGAAATAGGATGTAGAGAAAACTATTTTAATGAAGTTCATCACCCGATACTTTGTTCATCTGCTTTTTGCAAGCCCAGAAATGATGTTCAGTCACTTCCACTCTAATTTTTATATTTACATAACTGCTGTAGGTTTCTTACTAGTCAGAAGAGGAGTTGCTATATAATATTGTTCATATACAATAACATGAACTCGTAGCGCAATTTTGTAACATAAAACATTATGTCCTCGTAGGCAGTAAACTAAAAATGTGTTCAACTTCTGATTTTATTGCGTGTGGCGTTCAGCTTTGTAGGAAATTAAAACTGTGTACCTACCGCGATTGTTACAACTCCATTGTGTAGATTTCTACTGAGACAACTCCTCTGTGCTCTCAAGTGGCTTATAAACATATGAACCTGTCCGCAATGAATCATTGATTTGTAAATTACTGATAGATCGATAGATAGATAGATGGATTTTTATTTCCGCTCAAGAGAGCCGCGGCGCCGCAGAAAGGCAAGTAGCCCATACCGTGAAGACCAGCGGCTCCGCGTCCAACGATAATGAGATGGTATTGTACAGATAAATTTACAAAATGGTGATGATGGTTTAAATGGAACTTGCGGGTGAGGGTGAGGGGTTGATGTTGTGGTTGAAGAGGGTGAAAAGCCTCAGGCATAGCAGCGGTCTTCGCGACATTGGTCTTCACGGGGCTCCATCTGCTGCTGACTTCTAGCAGGCCGGTCTCTGAGCGCCAGGCAAGGACTCCCTGCTTCCTCGGCCTCGGCTTGCAGACAAGCCAGTCGAATTTCTGGCGACAAAGGGAGTCCAGCACCCCTGTGGTGGGGCTCCAGGCCGGGTTAGGTGCCGGTGTGATGGGCGGCAGTCTTTGCGAAAGCGGGCCTTGAAGTCTCCCGGTTTGCGGTCGAGCTTGTAACCGAGCAGCCTGAGCACCCAGTCGATCGAAGACATGGTGAGTGCCACTGGTCGGGCTGGCTCTCTGAGGATGGAAAGAAACACGTCTTACTGCCAGCTGGCTTCCCTTTTTTTTTTTTTTTTGGAGGGGAGGGGGGGGCTTGTTTAACGAAGTCGAGAGCCCGCAGAAGCCGCACCTTTGCCGTCAATGTTGTCGCCGGTACTGTCGTTGTCGGGCGACGAACGGTCTCTCGTTTGACGTAACGGGGTGTCGGCGTCCGGATCAAAACCCCGAAGCTAACTGCGCTGTAAGAGGCGACAATGTAGCTCAGGGAGGTCGGCCATCTTACAGTTATCTGAGCAACATATCGGACGTCAGATGTCATCCGGGCCGTGTTCCAAAATTTACTCGATCTTACACCAAGGTAAGGGTTTTGTACCTTAGTGTTCTAAAACCTAACCGCGTCCAGCGTTTCTCAATCTGTGTTGTCGCGTGACACGACCCGCCGGAGCAACTCGGATCCATATGGGTAAGATTTGGAACACAGCCTCGCTGACTTGCGTGCGTGACGTCATTATGGTGCGGCTACTGTCTGATGCTCTGGCTGAGCCCACTCCGGTCTACGTCACCACCTTGCGCAGACAACAAAAATTTCCTATTGGTTACTTATAGTGGCGTGTTTGTAGAACTGAAAAAAAGCTCCCCGAAAAACTGAAATTTTGTTTCTCTACGCCTGTAAATGAACCCGGATGATGAAAAGAATAAACATGGGTTATGTAATATGATAAAGGAACGGATTCCAAATGACATATAGCTCAAATTAAAAAAAAACGTTTCACGACCCATTTAAGGAGTGTGCTTTAAAGATACGGCGTACTGAAAGAAGTGCGTTTGGATCGTTCAGAAAAAAAAATCCTTTTCTGTCAAACGAAGGGTGAAAAAAAAATGTGTGTGTGTGTGTGGGGGGGCGGGGGTTATTGGTTTCCAGAATACTCGAAAAGAAAAGACTACGAGTGCTTTGTCGTGCATTACAGAAGAATCCGTATGATAGCAGTGCGAGTCCTATGTCACTTCTAGGACGCAGTTGTGCAGGTACTCTTTCTCCTTACGGAAAGACTCATAGAGGTCATCCGCGATGGCTAGCGCGCTGATGAATTTCATGGCGTCCAGTCGACCCCGAAAGCGGTTCTCAAGACCATGAAAAGTAAAGGGGCGAACAATTAACGCTAGCGATATAATCTACGGTTGTCGGGAGCTAATGTCCTTGTCGACATCTCCGGCCGAGTCCCGCTCTTTCTAGATTGCAGGTGGACCGGCGGTTTTCGACGGAGGATGCAAGGTACAGTGGTCACTAAACTTATACAGAACACGCGAACCGTGTCTTTATCACGTGGGAGCGTTATCTGGGCTGCAGTCGTGTAACTGCTCTCTGACGTAACTCTAAATGGAGTAGCCCCAGCAGGGGAGGACGCTAGTTCAAGGCCGAAATCGTGGCTGCACCAGGGACAACGCAGCAACTTTGCTGTCGGGTGATTTGCGCTTTCCACCGCCCCCGTCGCACTGCTCGCATTACACAAATCGCTTACAATATTTAAAAAAAACAATGAAGAACAAATCGAACGCGTGGTCTTAAAGACATTTCATCCTATCTTCCGGAAGAAAGTTGAGCTATCATCGCGGGTACAGGCGATATCCTTGAACTGGGGTCCTAAGCTGGACATTTGGCAAGAATGACAGCGAGATTTCTGACGGCCGCGATCATCCAGGCGCTGCGCTTGACCTTGGCGTTGGGCAATCGCGGCCGTCAGAAATCTCGCCGACTTTTTCGCCGAGTGTCCAGCTTAGAGCCTCTGGTAGCCATATGAAGAACAGATGCCCCGGACACTTGTGGCGTAAGCAGACATAGGCGTTCGCAACGTACGGGGCTGTGTGAACAAGCCTTTCCTCTTCATTCGGTTAAGGAACGAGTACTGAGTCAACGCCGACTTTGGTGCTGTTTTTAGATCAAGCTTACAGTGCTCTAACACATAAGGCGAGAGCCAGAGATCGTAGAGTTGAGAATGGAGTATGCGTTATAAGGTCGTGTCCGCTTATCGTATTTTATCCCGTGAACTTATTATTAAACACCCTAGCACTGATCGCTCAACTTGCCGATCCAGTGGTTTCAGCCGCGCCTGATTTCGCCTCTTGTCGTAGCTCTACAATTTGCAGTGGAAGCAGCATTGACTCAATAACCGCCGCTCGAGCCGGGTGTAAAAAATAATTAAACAGCCGCTGAAGCCTCAATAATGGTTGAGTTTTCTTCCGATAGATATCGCAGCATGCCAACTGACCCACGCGCTCGCCCTGGCTTCTTCATATTGTCCTACGACTGTGTACTTACATACGTTACTGCCAAAATCGCGGATTTCAATGACCTGCTGATAATTCGAACTTGATTAAACGCCCTCCCCCTTCCCCTCTCCCTGCTTGGGCTTAGCGCTATGTCACGGGGCCGTATTTCGGGTTCCGCCGGTGTAGCGTTTCCTCAAGATAATGCAGACTTCGCATGTTTAGCGTAAGTTTGGTGAGTACTGTGCCTCGAGGCACATAATGATACAGCGCTTTGAGAATGAAAGTAAGATATGCGTAAAAACCAAACGTCTAAGGAACACAAGCTAACCAGGAGGTTACTGAATTCAACATGGAAGCGGAGGAGGCTCCTAACTTGTCGAAGGAAGCTACGGCGGAGGTTACAACTTATGGAGTGAGGACGCAGGAGGCCGAGAATAACCCCAGTGCAAGAGCAGATGATACTGGCATGTCTGCTAGTCATGAACGATGCCCGAAGATTTCATCGAACGCCATTTTATAGAGATACGTTCCATCGAATGTTTCAATTGCTCCTTTCCTTTCTGAAGACATCCCTATGGCACATTATGAAGACACGTATGGCGCTTTCCTATAACGGGTCTTTTGCGGGATTACATTTCATTTACCATATTTTTTCCGTGGCTTCTTTTTCTAAATACATACACAATGGCCCCGGCCGGTGCGAGCGGTATCTTTGATTTGCCTTTTGAACATTTATGTATTTATTTATTTATTTATTCACTAATACCTTAATTGCTCTTCTTAGAGCATTGCGTAAGCGGGGGTTCAAATACATAAATTTAAAAGAAAAAAAAATAGAAACAAACGCGCATACAGTTTTTACACAACATTATTGCATAGGCACAAGATATGTACAAACAATGAACACATGGGACTGATATAGAAAATTGCCATATTACACACGAACAGAAATAACCGGTAAAGCAGAGGTTTAAAAACATGATTCAAGTTGTTCACGGAACAGTGCAGTCTCGCTAATGGTGACTATAGATTCGGGAAGGTCGTTCCATGCGCAGATGCCAAGTGGCACGTACGACTGAGTTAATGAACGCGTTGGTTGACCCAGTGAGGTGTTGAAAACTTTTACTGTTAGTGGTACGATGAGATGACCTCTTAGGGTGTTTAAAGAAAGTAACACTTGAAAAACTATTGCTATAATAGAACTTGTGAATTAGGCACAGACTAGAAATGGTTCGACGTACTTCGAGCAATGGTAGAGAACATTGGTGTTTTAGGAGAGAGAGGCTCCTATTATATGAATAGAAGGTATGTTATAAAACGCGCTGCTCGATTCTGGACTTTTTCAATGTGCGTGGTTAGGTATGTCTGATTGGGGCTCCAAATCGCTGCAGCATATTCGAGTTTCGGACGGACATATGTTTCGTAAGCAAGTTTGCGGAGATGGTTAGAGGCTGTTTTAAGGTTTAGTTTGATATAACCGAGAGTTTCAAATGCGTCGGTGGTCACAGAGTTAATATGGGTGATTCATGAAAGGTTAGATGCAAGATGGACACCAAGATACTAGTAGGATGAACACACACTAAGAGATGAAGTGCTTAATGTGTATGGGATCTGCGAAAAGAGTACCTGGAATTAGGATTTATTAAGTAGCATTAGCCATTCTTTACATCAGTTATCAATGCTATCAAAATCATGCTGCAGTAGTATGTGGTCATCTGGAGTGTTAATCCTTCTGTACTAGACGCAGTCATCCTCAAACAAACATACATTAGAAAACAAAGCATTTGGAAGGTAATTTTGTCAAGTCAACCGGTGAGACGGTAATATTGTCAGGGAACTTCGACACCGTGACGATTCTCCAAACCGCTATTTTTTTGTTATTATTATAATTATTTCCTATCATTTGTTTAGTACGACACAAAAATATTGACACTGATCAGCAGTGAGTCCAAGCTAACAATGTACATAATGGAATAAAACAGCACAAAACATACAAAAAGGAAGAGACAAACCGGACAGGACCACCAACCATTACCAACTAGCTGGGCTAGTTGGTAATGGTTGGGTGGTAATGTTAGGTAGCCAGAGAAGTAAAACGGAAGTTAAATTAAGGAACGGGGCGAGCTTACATGAATTCATACTGGAAAGCCAGACACTAAGAGAACTGAAAATATGCTGATATGAGGACAGTGTTTCCAGGTGGTCCCACCAAAAAACTGCCAAATGGCTGGAAAGTATAGCCCTAATATAGCCAAAGCCGTAAAAAAAGGTAGAGCCAAAATAACCAAGACGAAAAACAACGATTTTTAGGCATTTTATTGACAGTTTTTTCGCACGCATACAAAACACGATAAATTCTTTGTTTCAACCCTTGGATGCGCCACATTTTGTGTACGTAATGTCACTTCTTAGGATGGATGCTTGGGCGAGTTGGGTATTCATCATGTAGGAAATAGCGCAAAATTAAACTCACTCGCACTGAAAACACACGCACACCGGAAAAAAGATAGCGCGACCTGAGTGATCTTTTTTTCCGGTTTGCGTGTATTTTAAGTGTGAGTGAGTTTGATTCTGCGCTAATTTCTACATGGTGCATTATATCACTTGTGAATTTTTCGAAAAAAGCACCGAAAGGATGAAAATTCATACAACACTGACTCTTCCTTTGCAGGTTTTCAAAAGTAAGCACAAAACACAGAAAGACAGCTCTATTGCGTAGCCAGGGAGATATTATCGTAGAGTAAAAGAACAGAAGTACAGAAGCAGAAAAGTCATAATACTGGGCGCTCCAAACCAGAACCCCAAATATCTCAGGTCCTTACCAATATCCCATCCGCCTCTTTTTCTTTGTGCAGAACATGAGTGTCCCCCGTTCCGGTTCAAGCTATTTCTTACTGTGTTGTCCTTGGGGTGGGCGACGACTGGAAAGCCGCGGTCTTCTTATTTTTAAGAACTTAGGTGCCGAAGAATTTTCCCAAGGGGCACCAAAGCAGCTTTTGGAGAGTTCAGTCTACGCCTAGTAGAACACGTGCTACCGGACCTGTGGTAACAGTACAATGTGTTTGTATGGCTTGTTCCACTGGTTCTACTAAGCTGTGGGGAGACTGCTTGAACTCCGCAAGCATTGCTTCTCTGCGAATTATGAAAACCCCGAAGTTAGTACAAGCTTGAATACTTTCTTCTTATTCTCTCTCCTCCCCACTAACCAGAGGAGAAAGAAACTTTTCGAAACTGATTAAGAGTTCGAAAGTTAACTAGTCGAACCTGAGGTTTGACAAAATTTTGCCGCTTCACTAGAAATATCCCAAAAATAGCCGCATAGCCAACCATAAAATTCCGAAGCCAACTAGAAAAAAAAAGTAGCCCAATTTGGCTATATATAGCCCAATCTGGCAACACTGTATGAGGATGGTTTGTGTCGATTACTTCAAAGTCGTGACCTGTCACCACAGCGCATGTCTTTTTCCGCGAAAGGCGCACACGTAAAGTAGATTCCTTCTCCGAAGCTCACGTCAAAAAAATAAAACTTACTTCTTTTTAATGTCTGTGACGAAAGTTTTTTTAAAATTAAACTTTTTTTTGCCGTTGATTTGCGCGGTTTTTTTTTTTGGCATGCTTCCGCGAATGTATCTCTTTTCTTCTTTTTTTCTTTTTGCCGGAAATGCGTCACAACGTATGTTGTAATAGCCGAGGAGACTCGCTCGCGTACACATGGAGCAAGCCGGACATAACTGTGCCACCTACGGAGTGTTGAAGTGATTGCGGCAACTCTCCTTGAGACTGGAACACTGTATTTAAGCGCCGTTAATGGCAAGCTATTTCCGGCAGACTTGCCACGTCGGATGTGAGGCGAATGAATGAGCTGCCCAGCGATGCTTTCACAGCCCCAAACCGCAAGAAGGAGGGCTCGCCGTAAAATGTTTTCTTGATACATTTGTTTGTTGCTTTTAGTTTTTAGTTCCCTACTTAAAATGAGACCAGATATTGATTCTTAGAGTGTAAAATCGTGCGATATACGCTGAGGAAGTTATGTAACTATACGCTTCATTGAATCCATAGCCGTGTGCGCTCTCTCTCTCTCTCTCTCCCCAAGCAAAAGCTGACTGATAACCGTGAAACTAATTTGTGAGGTAACGTCGCTTCACAGGCATACCTCGACTAACACGTATATAGTATCCGACAGCTTAAAAAACGCGGAGTGTGGCGAGTTCCGAGCATATGATTATTGCCCCGCAGCCAATCGATATCGTAAGATTAGTGTGTCTTATTGAGGCTGCACATTCGTCAATTGTTCGAATTGCCGCCTCGAATTCTCGAATTACCTTAACTGATGCATCATAATCGTTAGGCTTTTTTCTAGAACACCGAGATTGGCTCTCCGTGTGCTCTGCTGGGAAAGTATACGCACGGGCATTTCTCAGAGTGAAACGACTTGCGATTTCTAGAGCGTAGAAGATGCCAAAGTGGGGCAGGAGCTACACGCAAAAAAAAAGAAAAAAAAGTCTTTGGGATCATTTTCTTGCAGTACACAATGAGAGCAAAACCACTTCGAACAGAAGAAGGATGCTAGCGAACGAAGAAGCTGCGAATACGATTAGGCCTGAATAAATGCAGTGTGCGCAGGAACAATGATAATGAGACATCAACATATTCTTTCTTTCTTTCTTCCTTTCTTTCTTTCTTTCTTTCTTCTTTCTTTCTTTCTTTCTTTCTTTCTTTTCTTTCTTTCTTTCTTTCTTTCTTTCTTTCTTTCTTTCTTTCTTTATTCTTTCTTTTCCCGATTGACCGGGAGGTGGGCAGAGACTAAGGGCGTGATGCCTGACGAGGTCTCTGTCCCCTTTACAGAAATGTTTGAACACGAAATATAGAGTAAAGAAGCTATAAATACCTATAATACTCAGAAACAAAAACCAGGATCAATCAATTATCCCACGATAGTTTTTTCAGCAAAGAATGATAAAAACAAATTAGTCAGAAACATGTTTTAACAATTCAAAAGCGAAATATGGACATGATTTAATAAGTACACAGTACACACATATCAGAACACAATGTCACTGCCCACCAGAAGTGTCTTTAGTCTTTTTTTTAATTGGAGTATATTGCAGTCAAAATCTATTAGATCTTCTGTATTATTCAAGACTTTGCCGACTTGGAAGCTTGTCGTTTGTTTTCCGTAATTGGTACGTATTTTTGGAGGTCGTCTGATTCTATGTCTAAACACCCGAGGCTAGAAACAAAAATGACCGCATCTCCACGTGGTGAATGATGTTGATTGGGGCAAATCTCTGGTGGTGCTGATGATACTGATTTTGTTCATAGCTAGTGCTGATGGTCCTGATTTGTTTTTATTGCTCATAGGTAGTGCTGAGTTCCGGGTTGCGTTTCAACTTCATTATTACTGCTTTATGGTCGGTGAAATGCAGAGCCAGTGGCTCTTCTAGCGGATCAGCTTGGATCCGCTAGAAGCCGTGGGAACGCATCTCCACCGCTTAAGTCAACGGTCCATGTAAGAAAGAGAATGTGTGGTATGGAACGTGGTTATATACGCGTTTGATCATTTGACCGCAGCGCCCTCTCGTCTATAAACGTTGAGCCAATGCATGCAAAGTTTAACGCGATTATATACGCATTTGACCGCAGCGCCCTCTCCTGTATAGACGTTGAGCGGCTACATGCAACGTTTCATTCATGACAGAAACCCCAGCTCTTGAGTTACTACCACATCTCAGATCCCCCTACTCGTCCCGCAGTCGTGCCCGAGTGGTTAAGGCGATGGACTAGAAATCCATTGGGGTCTCCCCGCACAGGTTCGAATCCTGTCGACTGCGCAAACATTTTTTCTTTTTATGTGAGCACGGACGCCGGACGGACGGATGGACGGACGGACGGACAAGGCTATACCCGAAGGCGCCTTGCCCCTAACAGTGGACAACGAATGTTTTGTTCCTAGTCTTGGGTGTTCAAGATGTTGAAGGTTCGCCAGATCGCCTGCATCTTATCTGATATTTCTATCGAGTGAAACGTCGTGTATTATGTCCCTGCGCACACTGCATATTTTTTTCCCCTTTTGTCTAATCGTAATCGGAGCTTCGTCATTCGCTGGAATCATTTTTCTGTACGCCACGATTGCCTGTCTCTGTGTTCTGCAAGGAAGTGGAACTTCCTGACTCATTTCTTTGGTGTATATACTTCTTCGATGTTTTTATTGAAAAACAAACTCACCAGGACTATAAAAAAAAAATCCCTGTTGACTTAACAGCTGGTTCACAAACACCCGACTGTTTACGACTTAAAGGGGCCGTGAAACAATATTCGCTTGGAATGTCTTTCACTTTATATGAGCTGGATGGCACCAGTTGAACCCAAGTATACTCGCACGCAACGCCACTGACAAGCCCTCGTCAAAATCGGATAGGTACCTTTACGTAGTACAGAGTAGGGAAGGGCGGTTAAATTTTTACCGCGCTTAAAGTTAACCGGCTTCAAGCAAACGGGCCCAGGAAACTCTTTTGTTGCGGTGTCATTTCAAGAACAAAAGCGAGCGTTTTCTTTCAATATCTCCTTCCCAAACCTTGATGACGTAGTTGGGGATCACACTATCCCGCAGTGACGATATTTGCATGCCGCTCACAGATTGGAGCCGAGCATTGCGTGAGCACTCGATTTGCGCTCGTGATAATCAATAGCTCGAGAAGCATTCGGGTAGTGGCCCGTGTCCAATCGCTGCAATGACGACAATAGCCGAACCATAACAATGTATGGAACTCAGCGCGTGTCCTGTGTCTAGCCAACCCCACCGCGTGACTATAGGGAGTATTCACTGCTGGCCATAGCTGTGTGCGCGAATGCTGAGTGCGTGCTGATGGCGAGCTTCCACAGTTCTTTTGCAACGTGCATTCCGCACCGTCAAGAGTGCCGGTCTTAGCAGCCTATTGATGTGAGCTGGTTCTGAGCATGCGCTCTAAACAGCACCCACAAATATGGCGCCCAGTGAATACTCCCTATAATTATATATGATCAACATTGGCGGCATGCAATCGGCTCCAGATCACGTGGCCGCTTGAGATTACGTGGCTGCGAGTTGAGGGGTGAACACTGCTCCTTTTTCTTTCATTTTTTCTGCGACTTCGATTGCGTGTGGTGAAAAACGAACGGGTGTTTCACAGGTCATTAACGGTCAGGGATCCGTTCCAAGCGGCATTGGCGAAAAGTACAAAAATCGTTGCATCGCCCCTTTAAAGCCCCTGCCCCTCTATCCTGGGAAAAGTGGCGCCACTCATTGCTGTTGAAATGCATGAGACACGTGCCGCGCGCCACTTCCGGGAAATTCATGGCGTCTGAACTCCAGCTGCAGTGCTGCGCTGTGCCGCCATGATCTTCCCAAGGGGTACACGTTACACGTGCCTCTTGCATCGACGCATCTTGCAGCTACTTTTAAAACATGAGGGGGCTTTCATTACGACGGAGTGCATAACGACACTATTGTGGTATCTTACGGCGAGAGAACTCACTGGTTCGCTGGCGCCATCTACAAGGTGGCCCTAGAACCGAATTTCGATAGAGCGAAGGTTTTGCAGTACTTGCGAGATATAAGATACTTACTATCTATGAGAAATTATCGCTTATAAAATTGGCAGCAGCTTTTAGCGAGCAAATAGTGAAAAAATGAGGTGCGAAAAGTAAAGAAAAGAAAAGTATGCAAATCGCAAGTTTCACTATGATCGCAAGTTTCCCAAAAAAAAAGTATGCAATCGCAAGTAGCACTATGATCTCTAGTAGCAAGAGATCACAAGAGATCGTGTCGCACTCGGTCATAAGCAGTCACAACAAGTGTGTGAACGAGCCTTAAAGAAATGCTGAACCAAACATTCCATTGTCCATAATAAGAGGCGTACGGCCTTTCCACGAGCCAGCAGCCGCCGGTGTGCGCGAGCACACGCAACGCAATTGACGTCATAGTGCCCCGTTCACGCTTAAGACGACACTGAAATGTGTGGGCTCCGGGGAAAGGGGGAATAAAGACGAGCTTTTCATCTCCACGCTGGGGTCTAGTGAAAAGGTAGGCGATTGATTGGTCTAACAAGCACATAGCTTTCACTTGTGGGGATGAAAAGCCTGTCTTTATTCTTCTTTTCCCCATATACCGTACGTTTCACTGTAATATTAAATTGACCATGAAATTAACTTTTTTACTTTTGCCAAATAACTTTTACATAAAACCTTCAATGTTCATTGAACGCCGAACAGGCATCCGTTTTCGTTTCGGTATATTAACTTCTACACGAAAAATTATTGAAATATCGAGTTTTTCTTTCTTTCCAATTCACCGGCAAACAAAAACAAGCCGCGGCGTAATTTTGACGGTCGTGACGTGCCCTGGCACCGGAACCGGAAGTTCTCTCGGCAGTAGGAGAATGGGAGCATTAGTGGCGAGCTGGCGGTGGGCCGGTAGATTTTACCGCAAGGCTTTACTGCGCTGATGGCGCCGATGCCACCGACATAAATTCTGAATCGTCGCCTCTCATCACAGCGATAGCCATGGACACATCGCAGCTGAGCGAAATTCATTTCGATATGTTGCGCTACAGCGAAAGCATGGGACTGGTCCCTTACGCCGGTACACCTGTTGGAAAGTGCAGAGACTCTTCCGACGAAGACTCCAGTTCCTCGTCGGAATCGGGCGTCAAGGAGTGGCGACACTAATGTGCGGAATGTTCCAAGCATATGCGGATGACCTTAGACCTGAGATCCCTTAAACCGATGAGCCTGCACCAATTGCTTCGACGGGGTTACTCGAGTGGCAAGTGGTGAAACTGCAGCTATTTCTTTTTAAGCTCCGGAAGCGCACAAACTGTGATTCGGGCACTTGCAACGAGCGTGTTAGCTACGGCTGCGTCCGTTGTGACCGTTGCGACAGGAACAACAGCTCTCCGCCGCGCGTACGCACTGCTGCAACCACTGCAACAAGGCAGCAGGTCGTCAGCACGACGGCCGCTTCTCCGCCGCCGTCAGCCGTTTCCGCGGTATCTCTAAAAAGAAAGGGACGCGCCGCCACTTACTGGCGTAGCTGAAAATGCACGAAGTTTTCTATGGGCTCAAGCTTTATTAACTTTTAATCTGTCAGGATAGGCTCGCAAGGCAGAGTGGATGAAAAATGAAAGCCGTTTACAACTCCCGGTAACGCCGAATTAGAGCGCAGCTCTTGAAGAGGAGGAGGAAGGGTACTGAGGGGAAGGTATACCCCTCCTCCCTCCTCTTCACCTCCTCATCCTGTCTGCTACTCCTCCCTCCGAACGGCGTCGCCGTCACCTCACGAGGGTCACGTGACGATGGCGTCATCACGATGACGTCACGTGTGACGTCATTGTGATGACGTCATGGCCATTGTCACTGATGACGTCATCGTCACTAGTGACGTCATCAGTGACGATGCCGATGCCGATGACGTCATCAGTGACGTCACGCGTCCCATAATGCACCGCGTGGTTACGCCGACGGCGACGGCGACGCCGACGCCGCTCAAGCCGGAAACGGGCGCCCAAGAGCTGCGCTCTAAAAAGAAAAGAAAAAGATGCAGTACGCCGTCTTGGACGATCACGACTTTAATATGACTTTACCGATAGTACAAATTTCGCCACACGCCTTTTCTACGATTGCAAAAGACGATGTAATCTTAGCAGAGATATAGAAACATAGAAATTTTTTTGTACATATCATAATTCTAAGTTGATGTCACCTCATAATCACCATCACTAGACGTGGCACCGCGGGCCTCCATGGTACGGGTTGTCGCTTTTCCGCGGTGCAACAGATCTCCTGAGCCAATAAAGATTATGATGATTACTATTATTATTATTACTATTATTATTATTAGTTAACTTTAATTAATTCTTTCTGACATTTTTTGGAAAGCCTCGAGTCGGTGAATGTGTTTTTTTTTTCTTAAGGACTACTGTCCTCTTGTGTTTTTATTTTTCGTTTTATTATTTTCTTTATGTTCACTTGGAATGATACTGATTGCTCTGTCTTTTGAATGTATGACTTTATATGATAGTCACTCGAATGGTGGTACATGGAACCTAATTTTTTGTGCTTTATTTTTTTTTATATGGTCTCGGAGACTAGCGATGACTTTCTCGTGATATCGATTTTTTTTTCTTTCTGGGATTTTGTGCTAAAAATGAGTACTTTTGTGATCACGCACGTTAGCACGAACTGTACATGACGCTATGAGCACAAGTCCTTTTCCCTTATGAGTGCTTATGGTTTTCTGTTTGGATTGTTCCCACCTACCTTGGACTTCTCAAATTTATCCAATTTCGAGTGCAATAGGCTCCAATTTGAGCCACGCCGACAGCACTCTTAGTCAACAGTGCACTGCTTACTCGACGACTTTTTTTTTTTTCATGCACAGGCGTGAGCAGTCCACTGAGCCGACTTACGCGTGTGTCTATGTTTTCTTCTTTTTTTCTTTTAATGAATGATTCTGTTTATTTTTTTTATCAGTCCATCGCTTGAACTAGAAACAGCGTTAAAGCTTATGTTATCTTATATCTGTTTTATGCGTGATTTTTTTTAATTATTATTAAGTGGCAACAAAGGAATTCCTACATCCCCTGTGGCGCAAGAACTGGACAAGATTTTCTGCTACTTTCAATGGTGAAAAGTGACGCTAGTGCTTCTGTGTGTTTCTTCTATAACTTTTGTGACTTAAAGGTTTTTTTTTCCGTTAGTTTGCAGTTGGAACTTCTGTAAAAAGTTGGTGATAATTCTTTTTTTTATCTAGAACTGATTCTTTTATTTTTATGCAATTACATAGCTGGTTTTGCCGCACAAGCCCATGATGGCTTTGGCGAACCTGCACTGTGCCTCGATTATGCCCTTCCGTCACAAATAAATTATTATTATTATATTATTATTAATATGATTAATATTATTATCATTATTATTTCGTAATCACATAGACGTTGCGAGCGTTCAGGAATGCTAACAGTAATCACTTTTCTCGTGTGATGAAAACGTGTCAATACAGTATTCGCACCCTTCATACACGCCTTTAAATACAGTACGCACCAGTAATACCTTGAACTTGAGCACACGTGTGGAATGCGCAAAATAAGAAACTCCGGACGATTTGTAGACGGACACAGAATGCTACAGAAAGAGACCACTGGTAGTCGAAGTAAACAAACACGACGGCCCAAGTGTTTCTGCTGTCTTGAGGGTGCCACCACAACATTGCAGCGCGAGTAAATGCATCTTCCCTCCTATACTTCGTTTCAGCTTGGGTCCAGACGCAGCCGATGCTACAAGCGCGAGCTCCGCGGGCTTTCGGCGTCCCTGCCAAGCACGCGCGCTCGTGCAGTACAGGCACTGTTCAGGGACACACGCTCGTGCTTGTAGCATCGGCTGCGTCTGGACCCAAGCTGAAACGAAGTATAGGACGAGCTGGGTCATCATCGCGACACACGACGATGATTAAGTAGAGGATGGCGCACTACGCGGAACGATGAGCTTCCACCATGTCAACGATCACCACCGACGCCAGGATTTTCAGCAGAAAGCAGGAACCACGAAACAGCGCAGGCGCAGTCTTATCTTTCTCTTGCTTCGTTTACCACACTATAGATGGCGCATAGCTCCAGGCATTATAAAATTCGGCAATTTTCGTTACATCACTAATTATTCTACAAAATGTGGATCAGAATATTCTTTATCAAAGCTTTTAACAAACATTCGCCGGCTATTTATTGTTTATGATCGCGGTGCAGGTGAGGTCGGCTCTTGGATTTGACTGACGTGCTTTGGCACCGCAGATGCATCGCAGCAAAAAGGCGAGTGCTTCCGAAGAAGAAAGTATAAAAGTGTCCATTTTCTTTTAAAATTCTTTAGCAAAAAAAAAAAAGTTTTGGCTCTCTATTTTTGTGTTTTCGTTTTGCTTTCACATATTTTACGACGTGCGGTGGATGAAATTCGATTTCAAAATCGTTTCATGGTTCCTTTAAGCGTGAATGGTGGTCTGTGATGTCGATCAATTTCGATGCGTGTGCTCACCGGCGGCCGCTGGCTCGTGGAAAGATCGTGCACCACTTAGTACGGACACTGCAACGTTTGGTTCAGTATCCCTTTAAGACGTGCCCGAAGGTCTCCCGCACAGTTGTTTTTTTTTTTTTTTTTATCTTGAAGTTACTCTTTTTTAATATAAGGAGTTAAGCAAAGCACAAATTCGTAGATGAGTGCAGAGCGTCCCCGTTCCTACCGCTAGCGGGGCGAGTCCGAAATATTTTATTTTCACTCCGCAACCAATGAGAATGCAGCCAATAAGAACGCCAAAGAGTAAATTATAACGAAAGCTTGTTAAAAAATACCGACACTTGTGGCCGATACAATGTCAAATGTACACATTGTATTCCGGAAAATATATTCGAAATGTAAGGAGAACACACCAAAGATTCCTCGACACTCGCACCTTTCTCGATGCTTTTATATACAGGGTGTTTCACGAAAGGAGGAAAAATTCGATATTACGAAAACTACGCGTCGCAACAAAAAAAGTCTTGTGTCGTTTTAATCCTAGGCAAGGGGCCTATTTAGGAAAATTATTAAAGTCCGGGATAATTAAGTTGTTAATTATTTTTGCGTAACGGCACAAGCCTTTTCTTTTTTGTTGCGACGCGTAGTTTTCGCAATATCGAATTTGTCCCCTTTCGTGAAACACCCTGTGCAAGCGCCTACTTGGCAATGAGGACACATTTATTAGACATGTATATTCGTTAAAGACATTTCTTTTGGTGGATTTTACGAGAAACTTGAGACATAATCACGCAGCCTACTCAGTACAATCGTCGGGCCTCAAATGTCTCTAATTGGCCCGGGGCTACCTGCGTTCTGCTCTCGGCTTTGGACCTCCCAATGTCTTAATAAATTACTTGTTGGATAAAGGACGCCAACATATCCCCTCGAAAGGATGTTTAAATTTCTATGGTTACTTTCTCGTGACCTCACCATGAGATCTTTACCTTGAGAAACTTAATTGTCGCAGCACACGTATAACTCACAAGCGCAGTTGCCGCGAATAAAACCCTGAAAAAGAGCCTTCCTGAAAGTGCCAGTGTTTCAGGCGAGATAGGCGGAAGATGGAAGACAGCTTTTTTCTAGGATTTCTTCGTTTCCGGAAGGTCGTTTTTGCAAAGAACTTAACTTTGTAACTATTGAAACCATGTTATAGGTCCAACACTTACAGCAGTATATACATTATATGTAAATCAAAGATCCGTACTTTCGGAGTTGCTATGCTAGGAAGTTTATTGTATGTATTACGACAGTTTGGCCGAGAGGCTCGGCTTCGTCAGGAGATGGCATACATGTATGCCATCTCCTGACGAAGCCGAGCCTCTCGGCGAAACTGTCGTAATACATGCAATAAACTTCCTAGCATAGCAACTCCGAAAGTACGGATCTTTGACTTATTACATTTTTCCCGTCCATTGTTCTCAAACTACTCTGCCTCACATATATAAAAAGTATATATATATATATATATATATATATATATATACAAACAGCCCATACCAAAAACATGCTACACATTTTGTGTCTCCCGACCCTATTTGTAGGATTAAGATACCTTTCTGTTTTTAATGCGCGGGAGATCGCCGTACAGTCTGGCATCAGCTGAGTACATCGCCCATATCACGGAAGGACATCTGCAGCCGTTGAACCAATGTCACCTAAAAACGGTCGCGAAGATAAAACGCCAACGCTGTCAGACTGCTAAAGCAGTCCATTTGTTCGTGTTCAAGGAGCAGTCAGCGTTCCCTGCGGATTTCAGCTCATCATCATCCAAGCACACATAAAACAAAAAGTCTCCGGAGCGCTCTTAAACTTGACGCTTTATTTTATGTAATCAACTCTAGGTCCGGTGCCCGTGGCATCAAAACGCGGTTGCCCTTTGAATCGGTCGCAATAAGACTCGTGCGAAAATGTGAAAAAGGCCCCGAATTTGATACACTCCTTCGCGGTTGGCCCCAACACCAGAAAAGGACGGCACGCTGCCCTTGCCAGAAAATAACCCCTCTCTCTACCGGGGCGGTGATGGCAATACCCTTTGTTCCCAGACAATGGAGACAAAAGAACCGCGATTCTCCCAGCCAGAGTGCGGCCACAAGAAACCTGCTATTTCCGAATTAACTGCGACACGCGTCCACCATCGGAGGCAGGCGGACGAGGAGGTGGGTGACAGGACCACGTGACACAGAACTTGTCATTCCTGGCGCATTTCGCAGCCCACTTTTGTGTCCGCGTTGATGACGCCGTTCGGGCCCATTTAAGGCAGCCCGCCAACCCAGAAACGGTTACTGTTGGATCCGACGTCATTCCTCCTAGCTTACGGGTCTTGGGTCTGTCAGTAGCAGCCCATCTCTACCCAGTAAAAAGAAGTTCAGCTTTGACCTGGCCACGAGATGGGCCTTGTCTTGATACCGCTGCTCTCTGCGGGCTTGGACTCCCTACTCGTGCGACTAGCCCCGTGGATTTTTGGATCGCTCCTCTTTGTCTTCGTCGTCCTGCCCGTCGTTCGATGGTTTCGCATCTGGAAGGCCTTGAGACCGATACCAGGACCGTGGGACCTGATTCCCTTCTGGTTCACAATATCCATTATCCGAAAAAGCTTGGCGAAGGGCGTCCAAGTTAAAGACGCCACAGCATGTAAGTCTGCCGATGTTTTATACCATTTAGGCTGGTAGCCTGCTGTTAAGGTACTTTGCCACGGTTGGTAACTGAGTTATTTTCGAGATTTTATTCCTGGAGTTTAAAAACTGTGTGTGTGTGTGTTTTTGTAATTATACTTCTGTTCGGAATACTCATTCCGTCCTCAATTAGGTCCGGATCAAATCTAGAGCTTTATGCTACTCCAGCAAGAAAAAAATTGTTCGTTAGTCGACCTAACAGAGATGTCATTAATAAAACAAATTCAAGAGTTTAAAAAAAACGTGAGTGTCAAATTTAGCTTAACAGACAAAGCGAATTTATTCCAGAGACGCAAGAGACGTTCATTTAGGTTGAGATTCATATTTCTTGTTGGCGTCTCTTATTGTATAGATGCAGAATAAAACTAGTGCCAAGGTTCAATTCTTCCTATCTTAGGGTTTGATGTTTTGCCTGAACAGTGTAGAATTAAAACGAGACAAGTACAAGGCAACTGTCGTCCTAGTTTATTCATTGTATTCCTTGTTTTTGACGTTCCCTGTTTTTACGAAGTGTCTTTTTTGTCTTAGTGTTTTTCAGCATAGTTCGAGAAGTGTGCGACACGTACAAGGGCAAAACTTTCAAAGCTTACATCAGGATATCACCCTTCGTAGTGATCCACAGCCCGGAAGCGGCAGAGGTAAATAGCACATATTTGGTTTATTTATTTTCCAGTAATACACCGTTTTTAATAGAATTGATTTCAAACTTCAGACGCTGCTCTCAAGCACCGGCAACCACGGCAAGCCATTCGAGTACAGCTTCATCACAGCGTGGCTGGGCCCACGGAACATACTCACGGCGTACGTAGAAACACTAGACGTGAACCATTCATGAAATTATTTAGTTAGCAACATAGCGCGTTTCCACAAACATAATGCCGCCACGAGATTGTCCCTTTTGACGCTTATTAGGCCATTCCTTTATTATACTGGTTGAACTACGAGGTGAAGCTCTGACTCCCAAATCAGAACCCAGCCCGGGGAATACATTCCAGCTGCTGCAATGACAAATTTAGGTGTGCGTAGTCAACAATAGAATAATATTTGGCAAACCGAGTGACGGCGTTATTATTAAAGAGCACTGTACATTAAATCAACAAAAGCCTCGTCGTTGAAAAAAAATTGTCGCAAATTTTTATGACGCTTGCTCTCACGCAGGACCGGAGACATCTGGCGGTTCAAGCGAAAACTGCTGACGCCGACGTTTCATTTTCGCGTGCTCGAGAACTACATGCCGATCTTCAATGAGAACGGAGACCAGCTGACCAAGCGGATCGGTGCGCTCCTCGACGAAGCGCCCAACGAGGCCATCCCGCTCTTCCACAACGTGCAGAAGTGCGCCCTGGACATTATCGGACGTAAGCATTCATTTCCTTCCTGCTCAGTTTCACGTCAGGAGCAATGATACGCGCACGTGCCTGCAAAAAGCCGTTTTAGATCGCAAGTTGCGCCCAGTTATTGATGACGCTCAGGCTCGTCGCCCAAAACGGGGACGTAACAATCGCCTACTCACGCAATCGAAATTTAAAAAAAAAAAATACTTGGAGGACTTTTAAGCTTCGCGATTAAGAATGGAACGCGATAGCGATATCGGGCCTCGTTCGCAAAGCCTCTTCATATAAACCCGCGCTCGTTCACAAGCCGTCCAAGCGTATGTGCGTGGTCTAGTCGGCAGCCTGACCTGTCACGTGACGTTACATGTGAGCGTCATGGGTTGTTTGAAATTCCCGCGCGAGATCCTGTCCTGACGTCACGTGTGACGTCACACGTGGATGTGACGTCATGACTATCGACCAATCAGGATCGTCCGGTGCCACTGATGCCGACGCCGACGACCGAATTTCTGCGACACGAGCTTCTTAAAGCCTGTTTCACATGGAGCGACTGTGCGAAAAAATATCGGTGCGACAGCCGACGCAGTGAGTGCGATCGCTATGTTTGGCTTCACAATCTCGAACAACCGCGCGATTTCTGTCGGCGCGGCCGGCTCTTCTACCCAGGGTTAGTTGCAACGGACGAAACGGGTTTGACTTTGCCTAACATATAACAAAAACGTCTTAATATAGACAAATATTTTACGAATACAATATGTAACTAGAAATGTATAATAATTAGGCATTAAGCCAAAAGCTTTTAGGCGTCTAAATTCATTTTCGAATCGCGGTTGAAAGCTGGCTAATGAACGGCTGGAAGCTCTGCCTTTTCCTGTCACGTGACGCGAGGCCGCGCGTCTCGCTATTGGTTGACGATGAAGTGATCGCACCGACTCTGCGGCAAAATAGCAACTTGGGGAAACCAGTCGCAGAGCCGCTGCGAGAGTGCGACTGCAATTTTAATCGCACATTTACTGAAAATCGCACCGATTTCGGACGAGAATCGCAGCATTTAAAACAGCATTTACGCTATCGCGTTAAAAGCCGACGAAAAGATACCGTAATTGACGTAAAAAAGCTTCCGCGCAAAATTCGCATACATGAAACGGCTCCTGGCTTTCGCCTATACGCGACTTCAAACTCACTTGTCAGCTTTGTTCCGTTTTGAAGCGCTGTGTGCTCCCTTTTGAAATCTAATATTCCCAACATTACCATGTGTCCTTAGCTTAGGCCTATAGCTATTCGGACTCAAATCTGCCGCGTGGGTTCAAGGGCCGTTAGAAGGGACCACATAAGTTAGTTTCTTAACGTATCAAGCTTAGATTTGACAAAGAAAGATGGTGTATTTTATATATCAACATTTCAAAAAATGAGCCTATTTTAGGAAAAAGTAAGACAATTAAGAATGTGGGCTTGCTACCTACCGCGCCCTTAGCTGCCGAAAGGCGCCTGTCCAACTTTTATGTAGAGATATCGCGAACTTGCATGCTTAGATTCAAGTTGGACCCGGTTCCACTTTTTCGGACGCCTATCGCAAAGTACTTGAAAAATATGAATGAAGTATGACCTTATGCGCATGCACGGAAATCGCATACGCGACGAAGCCACCTGGAGGAAAAAAAGTGCAATATTTGTCGTGTTTTTATTTTTTTCCAACAAAACTTTTTATATTAATATAAGTATTTGTATTTGGATTTATATGTTGCAAACATTTGTAAGTATTCTCGAAATTTTAAAATTCTTACTCCTTTGGGAGTCCTTATCCGCAGAGGAGACCAAGGGCCCTATGCTGGACACTCAACAAGAAAGTGGGCGAAATCGTCGACTTTCTCGCTGGGCGTCCAAGTTTTAGCCACAAGTCGAGCATTTCTCCATCCGAGGAGCGAAAAAAAAGATGTTCCGTTTATTGTGCTCACCCCTGTCCCGCAGTGAGCGATAACTAATGAATATTCGTCAAGCAAGCCTACAAAAACGTCTTTGATTTCGACCATCGTTTATTTTGCAGAGGTCACAATGGGAACAAAATTGCGCCTGCAAGAGAACAAGAATGAAAACTTCAGGATCTGGTTTAACAGGTAGTAGAAAACTTTTTATCCGGCTTTGACATTTCGAGATGCGCTCGAAAAATGGCAGTGCTCTCTGTAGAATATCATGTGTATCGGCGGTATTTCTTTTCTTTTCCAGGTTAACGTTCCTGATTTCCGTACGGTTCTTCAGGCCGTGGACCTGGCTACAGACAATCTACGAGATGACGACCGAGGGAAGGGTCTTCAAGGAGACTCTGAGCAACATGGAGGACTTCAGCTATTCCGTAAGAACATACATATGCATGACAACTTTTTGGTAGCTGTTAAGCATTAATGTTCAGCTCTAAACACGAATGTCATGAGCGCGGGAGTTTTCGTGTGCATGCAGGGATTTCGTTTCTAAAACGTTTATTTACAAAAATATAATGTTGGGTAATGGTATCACAAACGCAGTCTTTTGCCTTAGTCGCGTCGACAGTGGAAGAACAGAGAAGTGTCTCAACAAGACCAGAGAGGGGACCGAAATATCACTCGGGCTTCGCGCATCTCCCGGCAGGGGCACTGCCGTGTTAGGGCCCACGCGCAGGGGCGGTCGCGCACCGCGCGGCCTTGCGAACGTGTACGCAAATAAGGGCGGTTCCTCGAGCCCCTATTCACGTTGCGCATCTCATGTCGTTTGTCAGAAATGCGAGCAAACCTTCGACACACTCATTCCATGGCGACGCGGCACAGTTCAGATACCTTTCTCTTCTACCACCGTCACCATGTCACACCAGTCGCATTCATGCGGTGCAAATCTTCACAAAAACAACAATACTCTTCAGGGCGTGGTTTCCTTATGGATTCTCAAATGTAGCCGTGGTAATGGATGTCATAAAAGAAAACACGTTTACGCTCTGTCGTCCGAGGCAAAAGCTGGAATTCAATTAAATCGTGAGAAGCCCCATGAGTAACAAGCTATGAATACTACATTTATAGAATCTCTATCTGGACCTCGGACCTCGAGGTCTGAAGTTCCAGAGCTACATTTTATGCAGTGAACTAAAATGTTTAACCAGAATTCACTTAACTTTGTTTTTATTTTTATTTTTATTTAGGTAATGCGGAACCGAGGAGACAAAGTCAAGAATTTCGAAGTCATCTCAAAGTTGGAGCCAGAGGACAATATAAACCACGCTTCCGAGAGGGACACCATACTGTTGGATGCATTGCTGAAAAAACATCTTCGAGAGAATCGCTATGATCTCGAGGAGGTGAAAAAGGACATCGACACTATTCTCTTCGCGGTAAGTGAATTTTTAATTTATTAATTTATTAATTTCAAACTTATATGGTGTACACTAAATTAATGTATTTTGAATTTATTATCTTGCCGTTAGTATTTTGTACTACTTTCATATTATTTAATATGGTAGGGTTGACTTCTTTTTTAAGTTGGGGAACGTCCTGGTTTCCGGTTTCCGTTCGTACTCATTTTGTTTCTATTCACAGTCACTATAATAGTGAAGAACCAGAAATTGATGCATAGGTTCAAAATATCGACATAATAAAAGAAAATGTAGAACTAAAAAAATATAAAACCTAGGTCATTATAAGCATTGAACGTAGAGATAAGCTTAATTTTGTTTCTGATGCACCGGATAAACCAGATTCGCCTGTCTTAATGAAAATACTACTGTACCAATTAAGCACGTATCTATAATATAGTAAACCACAAAGAACGATCACGTCTCGAAATTCGCAAAACCTTTACTGCCACAAAGATTTTTTATACTAGTACCTACCCTGCGCGACTTTAAAATACCTACCCGCAATAGCGCTGTCTATATAGAAGCAATTGTGATTTTTTTTAAATTTAATTATGTCTCTATATCAATGAAAAAACAGTGAGTGCGCAGGCGAGCTGGTGGAAGTCGAGCATGATGTAGAATACCCGAGGCTATGGTAAAAGCTTGAAACCTGGTCAAAGAAAAAGACAGGGGAAAAGAACGTCTCAGGACGTTCTTTCTGGCGTTCTTTTCCCCTGTCTTTTTCTTCGACCAAGTTTCCCAGCTATTACCACAGTCTCAGGTATTCTACATCAAGATCTCTATACCAGTTACCCAGGTTCTAGAGTAATAGCTAAGGTCCAGCATGAAAACCAATGTTTGCCGGAATATTAAACTCGCTCAGCAGTAAGGGCGGTGTTGGTGGTTGTCTACAGCAGTGTTCTATTCCAGCCCCTGACCTACTGTGTTTTGAGCCTGCCATAGGCAATCCACTCAATAACACTTCTCCACTTTCGTGTACGCAGGGAAACGACTCCACTACATCAGCCATAAGCTGGAATTTGTACATGCTGGGACTTCATCCAGAGATTCAGGCCAAAGTCCACCAAGAACTAGATCAGATATTCGATGGCGATGTTGACCGAGAAATCACAACAAACGACCTCAAACAGATGAAGTACCTCGAGTGCTGCTTGAAGGTAACCTTTTTGGGGGTTCGACAATTGGACGTAGATACGTTTTTATATGACATGTTATGGAGCGTCCAATGGTTTCAATTGTTTCTTTTAGGAGTCCATGCGTCTTTTCCCACCAATTCCTTTGATAGGAAGGGTTTTGGATCATGAACTCGTTATAGGTAAGAAAGGGGTATCTTAACTGATTTACACCTACACGGCACAGTAAGCACTAAAAGAGGTTAGCAGACACGAGCGGCTGCCGGGCCAACAAAAGGGTGACACACGGCGCTGCAATCACGCGAACGAAGAAGGGAATAAGATTGCCCGGCAGGTGCCACCCCTGCAGTATAGGACATGTCGTCAAACAGCCGCCATTCCCAAAGCGCACTTCCAGATTTACTCTTCTCTGCCTCAGGCTTCTGCCAGCCATACATGTGACTTTGCACATGGGGTCGCTTTGCGTTCGTTACTTGGAGCTATATCTTATTTTCATTCCACTGCATTACCCTCATTGATGGTTCTTATGGTGCTGAACTGTCAAATTAACATAGATGACAGTATTGATATAGTTAACAAAAAAAAACTTATTTTGCAAACGATAAGTTTCGACGAAGCATACCCGAGACTAAAAGGTGGAAACGGCCTAGCTACTCTCGCTCTCGGTGCATTCGCGATAATGTTCTGGCCATCGATCACGTCTGCTCATCTCTTTTAGTGCCGAACGTGCAAGTGTAAATTAAATGAGTCACTGTACCAAATTTTATTTCGGAACACCCAGTGCGTAATACTTTGGGGGACAACTTTTCCTGGCAATCGATCTAACACTATGGGTGCCACTGCTCTCGCGCATATTGAGCGCCGATCTCAGCTGTGCTCGCGCGATCCTCGATTATTTCGAAATGTCAGGAAACGTTGTCCCTGAGTAGAGCTTGCAAAACATCGCCATCCGTTCAGAATGTATGCTTGTCCCGCATTCTCTCACAACGGTCTTGTTCCATTTCTTTTGCAGATGGCCACACAATACCAAAGGGTGTGAGGTGCTTCGTGAGCATTTTTAGTCTTCACAGGAACCCCGACTGTTACAAAGATCCGGACAGTTTTGTTCCGGAGCGATTCATGAGCCAGGAAATTATGAATCGCCATCCTTTCAGCTACATACCTTTCTCCGGTGGCCCCAAGAACTGCCTAGGTACGTTGCCTATTTCTGGTGTGGTTCTCGTAACATCATCCGAAGCAGTATGACTGTGCCTGTGCTTTCAGTTGTACTGGACCCCCTTGAAATCGGTGTAACGAAAAATTGGTCAAACCGACTGGTGAATAGTTCCGACACAAATTGACGTGGGAATGCTTACACACGTACAGACTTGTTTGCAAACTTTGCAATATTGTTACAGAGCATGAAAGACAGGACTCGACTGTCGTGTCAAAATTCTTGCTGTAGTTTCTTTCTACAGGTGTTTAGGCAACGTGAAACTAGTCTGCTACAAATACGGCAACTTGTACGAGCTGCACATGTGCATTTAACGAGTTCTTACATGTGATCTTTTGTCCGCATCATGCAGTAGTTACTGCACGAATGAAAGATAATTTATATTCAAACCGGAAGGAATATGAATTTTCATATTCCTTCCAACTGTCACGTGTGTGTGTACCGCTCTAGGCATAAGCACTGAAAAATCACATACCTGCTCCCAGTATTTATATGCTCCCCGGCGTTTAGTTTGGCGTGAGTAAACAAGAAGTATGCCGGCGCGATCCCGATTTTTAATTTTTTTTTGTGCCCATTCTTGGGGTTTGCAGTCATCAAAGCGAATTGTAAAAAAAAGAAAAAAAGAAAATCACAAAACAGTTTTTCTTTACTTTCTTTTTTTTTTTTTCAGGGCAAAGATTTGCTATGCTTGAAGTGAAGCTACTTCTAGCAAAGGTACTTTTGAAGTACGCCATTGAGCCAACGTGGCCGTTGGAGAAACTCAAAATCACGTTCGAAGTGATCCTGAAGGCCAGGGGTGGTCTTCGAATTCATGTAAGAAGAAGAAGAGGTCTCGATGCCCCCGTCGGTCTCCACTAAGTCAACCCAAAGTCAGCCAGTCATAACATCACGCCATTTTTGTTGTACTCGCACTCAACATCCACCGAAATAAAATTGAAAAAATTCTCGCAATCTAAAGGTGTTTTTCTTAACGTTACCTGCAATCAGAGATGGCAGTAATGACATTACTGTAACGGAATTACAGTAATTGAATTACTTTTGGAGTAATGAGTAATGTAATGAATTACTTCTCTTTGCTAGTAATTTAGTAATGTAATCAATTACTTTCAGGCAATAATTTCGAGAAAATTACTCATTACTTTTGAAATTACTTTTGTCCTAAATTAGAAAATTCGCTTGCAAGCTTTAAGAAAGAAGAGAAAAAATTATTTTGCATGATTAAATGTTGTGAAAGAGCATCAGAGGAAATAATCGACGGCCAGCTGAGCGCAAAGCCTCGTACGAAGAGCTGGACAGACGCACAACGGATGGCTGGAAAGGCGAAGGAGACAAAACTCGCGTGTAGACATCGCTGGAAGGCAACGGCTTACGAACATTAGGTATGACAGATTCACGGCGTCGCGTCATCACGACGATACGCAAACTTCGTTCATCCCTAAGCTGTCAGTGCTGTGGAAGCTGCAAGCTAACCACAGCCAATAAAACACCTTCTTTTATTCACGTGTCCCGTCCCTTTCTCTGCGTGTTGGTATGAACGAGAGCGTGGTTACGTGGCGAACAATACACGTGTGACTGCTCCAAGAAACACGTAGCTTCCACCGTTCATCCCTAAACTGACAGTGCGTCAGCTTAGGGATGAACGGCTCATAGGCTATAAGGCGACAGGCACATCACAAGTGAATTAAGCATAATTGAAAACCTGAGAGGAGAGGACAAACAGATCCCCGGCCTTGTACTTTCGTCAAGCAAGGTCAAACCGTAAGCTTCGATCGTTGTGAACAACAAACGACCGGAATAAATAGTTAATTCCAAATGCCTTGTCAAAGCCCCAGAACGTTTCGTGCGTCCTCAAGCAAAGCAGGTGCTGCTCGCAGTATGCCTCGCTGCCTTCCGTTGGGAAGTTTATTCGGGAATAAGCCTACCAGCAGATATTGCCCCCGTTTGTTGGGAAAGTACACAATTTAGGAAGCTCGCGCCATTCTCCAACTGGCGACGCTTCTGCTTAGCAATCATCCGGGCCCTTTGTGCGACAATGCGCAAACACTTGGACTCTTTGGGTGTTTCGGAAAAATGTTCCTTGAAAGGAATGACTGCGAATAGGTCAACTATACTCGGCGACAACTTTTCTTGGTAATGCAGTTGAGGGTAGAGACACGCGTTCCCTCTCCCATTTTGAACGCTGAATAAAGCTGTGCGCGGGCTCTCCTCCTCTCCACTGCATTGCCAAGAGAAGTTATCGCCGAGTTTAGTGCTCTCGGGAGAATAGAATTAGATTGCGTGCCGAGGCGGAGAGGGAAAGCGTTCTCACGTGTATGACTCCTTGTGAGAGAACGAGGCTGCCATGTGCCACGACCTAACAAACTTACACGGACTACAACTTCTAAATCAGGAAGACAGAAGCAAATTACCCTTTTAGTAAAAACCTTCATCGTTGAATGAACAGTGAAATCGGTGAGTCGACTGTCTTTCTGAGTCACATTTAAAGAAGCTATTCATCATGTTTAACACTTATGTCGTGTGCGCCAGCAAAACCACTGTTCAGTATGGTTCACTTTAAGGCACATAAGGTTTTTGCGATATAAACAGGAAGATCTGAGTTTTGGTACATGTAGACCAACTCAGCTCTTCGACGTGACATCACAGCGGTGGCGCTGCTGTCGGCACTGCGCATGCGCAGTGCCTCGCTTCTCCCGGATCTGGTTGCTGCACATGAGCTGTGTGGGCAAACGAGGGCCTGTTTTGCGAACACTGTGTTGGTGTATACGATAAATAAAATAAGCGCAAATTACTGCCTCAAGGTATTCAAAAGTAATGTCAAAGTAATTTTATTACTTTTGAAAAGTAATTGTAGTGTAATGTCATTACCTTTAGTCGGCGGTAATTTGTAATGTAATTTAATTACATTTTTGCAGTTTTCAGAAAAATAATGAGTAATGTACTTTAATTACTTTTTGAAAGTAATTTTGCCGTCTCTGCCTGCGATTAGTCACAAATAAAACAAAATGTTTTGCATATTTTTTTTACAATTACCAATTATTTAAAAGCCTGAAATCTCGCAATACGATCAAAAACTAACACGACCCACGAGCACAATAGTAATAGTTACTAAAAGTACATAACTTCGCGTGTGGCGTTCATTTGCTTTTGCCCGGGTTGTTTCCTGTGGACTATTCTCCCCAGAAAGATTTTCAAAGGGGCCATATATGGACACCACCGGTCAGGCGAAAGCAGATGTCGCCTCTTAGCGTGTACGTAGCAGTGTCGCGTCTGCAAACGCTACGAAGAATGAAAAAAAGAAAAAGAAACTGTTGCAGTGAACGTTTTTATTAATGCTAAATTTTACGCTCAATAGCTCGAGGGATAGTCGAAAAAAAAAAAACTAGAGCTAACGTAATGTTGGCGACGCCGATGTGAACAGTAAACGAGAACTAAGGACTGTGTGCTCTTGTAATCACTCATGTATCGTATTCAGTTTAATACGCTGTGTTTGAGACTTCTGTGCCGTGTCGCACTTAGTTCTCCCTAGTGCCGGGATTTTAATCTATTATAATGCACTCCGTTTTGTTTTGGAAAAGTTAACACGACCGATTGAGCACACATTCATACAACTTCTGCAAGACGTCCTGGTTTAGTGATCATCCCCCAAAATTTTGCGACATTCGCTCCCTGCACCCTCTACGCAATTATCAGCAAAATCCTGTAAAAGAAAAAAGTTTCAGCCAAACAACCGCATAAATTATAATGTTCGCCATAATATTTTAAGCTGGCCATAGTACAATATTTTTTCGTACTAATCACAAACTCCGGAACGTATATTTATTCGTTTACTCCTATACAAAAAAACAGCGCAAAAAGGACGGGACACAAAGTAGAAGACGGCTTTACATAAGTCCTGTCCCCACGTCGTACGTGAGAGCTTCGACCGTCAGCTACTTCGCCTGGAACTTTCGAGATTCCCTCATTTTCTGGTAAGAGGAGTGGCTGAATCTCTGCTTAAGAAGATGGAAAATCCTGACATGGCAACTAGGAAAAGGTCAAACAAGTTCGAAGTGCTGCCCTATGTTCACAGGACTTCGCACAATCTGAAACGTGCAGGAGCAAAATTCAACGTTGACGTTGTCTTCACGGCCCGCTGCAAACTGTCCAAACTGTGCGCGATGTCAAGCGGGACCAAACTTAGGAACGGACCTTGTGATACGAGGCATTCCAATCAGTTTGTACCTTGTGTCAATAAAGTCGTCTACGAGATTCCTCTGAGCTCTGGTAGAGCCTACAAGGGAGAGACTGGTCGTTGTTTGAACGATAGGCTGCGTGAGCACGCGGCCTCGCTCGGCAGTGGCCATGGTTTACATTTACCTATACACTGCAGGGAGTGTGGGAGTTCCCCTGCTTTGGACAACACCCAGATGGTGGGACGCATGAGGGGCAAGCTGGAAAGAGAAATCATGGAAGCCGCATCGTATATTTGCTTGTGGACCAGATCACTCCCTTATTGTAGCGTCAGTGCATCTGACCGACAGGGAATTGCAATTCCTCAATTGTGACCGTCCTTAGTATATTGTCACACGCAATCCGTAAGGTCTAATTTGTGTCCTGAATGCGGTGTGAACGTGGTGCGAACGTGGGGTGAACGCAGCGCATAATCTTAACGTTTCTATTTGTGCCGATGTCAAAATTAATTATTTTCTTACTATTTATTTTGTTCACGCGTTTCGCAACATCCTGATAGGGTCCTGATCGTGGTGCGAACGCATCATTCGGGCCTAAGCTTTTCTTGTGCCGCTATACACACACTCATGTTTAGCATGTTCGCTTCGTCTCTGTCCCCTTCTTCGTCCTTGTTTATTCGGCGCTTTCCATTCGGCCATGTTTAGAAACAAACCGGAGCGCCCGGAGCGCCCATAGCGGACGTTACCGGCGCCGCGCATGCGCGATGGGGGTGTGGGCACGAAGCTCGCCATCGCCCATAAACACACCATTGAAATGCGATGTTGTCGGCGTCAGTGTGAGTCCCCCTGCCCTTTTTCGCGTTCGAATTGTTAGTTCTACGTCTTCCTGGCGATGTCTGACTATCTTGAGCGGCGTCAGCGAAATTACCGAGGCTCGTTACACCGCAAAACTTCGCGTGAATAATGTGACATGTGGCGATTCATTCCGCGTGGACGCCGCAGAATGTACGCTAAAGCCTGATTCGCATGATGAGATTTCGCTCGGAATTTTCAGTCGCGACGCCGCTCGGGCTGCAAAAGCGTGAACCGTAGCTGAGATGGTCGACGTCGATACTGGAAATCGCAAGCAGAATCGGACCTACTGAATTAGGCATAACAAGTCGGTGATGGTCACTGGTAACAATGATCAACATCTCCTTGTATCTACTGTTTACATCGAGCCTGCTTACCAACTTTCAAATTTAAGTCTTCTAAGGCCTGCACTTACTTCTTATCGCAAGTACCGGGCCAACATTTGGTCTACGGACCGGCGTCGTCTAAGAGAGCAGACGACAAGCAGAAACGTTTGAAAGAGCAGACGACAGTTCGAACAATCAGGCGGCCGTTTGAAATTTGAAGACGCAC